>JAECUM010061446.1:0-36840 GCA_016617855.1 Megalonaias nervosa
AACACAGGCTCTTGTGTGTGTGTGTGTGTGTGTGTGTGTGTGTGTGTGTGTGTGTGTCTATCTATCTATCTAACGATCTGTTGACTTGCGTTAAATATAACATTTGTAACATTAGTACTGTTTCTGTACAATTAGTGGAAAATAATTGCAAAATATAGGAAGGGAACGTTCCACAACAGTGGTGTGAGAAGTGGATCTAATAATCTAGTTTTTAATTTGCCTGCCTGTTTGAAGCCCAGTGAAATATATTCAGTTTGTTATGAATGGCATTCACAAGGTAACTGAAGTCTGATGTCAATTGTAGTTTTCTAATTTGATTTGTTTTTGGCTTGTTGTGAAGGTATGATTGCTTTTGAAATTTTTCTCAATACTAGAGTTAAAATCTAGAAATTTGATGGATACTAGAACATAACACATATATGATAAACTTGCATCTGTGTAAGAGATTGTTCCGGAAATAAAGAGGCATTGGAATTCATAAATTTCAGTTTAAATCAAGTTAGCATCAAAGGTAAAAATTTCTCATACCGCGAAAACGTTTTCGATCTTTTCTTCACACAGAGGACTACTAATGCTTTCTAAGGATTCTTTCCTTTTCTCTGTCTAGCAATTAAGAAAGCTGGCTCGCGTGAAATTGATATTTAAATTTTATATCGTAACTACCAGTTACTGTGTAATTATAACTGATTTTTTAAAATATAAATAAAAATTGCATTGAGATTGAGGATTTGCAGAAGTATTATGTGAGTTGTATCGTTGTTTGTGAGTTTCTAAAGTTTGTCTTCATGTCATCTGTTGATGAATAGGATAGTTCTAGATCTTGAAACACATTAAATTGACCGAGCTAATTTGATAGTTTGCCATTACAAAGTTCAACGTATTGTTGTAGTACACATCCCTACCCCACACAGACCTACTCACTCATGAGGACCGTGACCCAGTGGTCATAAACAGAGTTAGTTAAGTAAATCATGAACCGAGTGCATGGATAATATTTGGTAGGAACAATATTAAAACAATTTTACAGTAATTACTGTAATAGAAATATCTGGGGTACTGGACCTTTGTTTTTTTTCCAGATTCCAGAATAAGGGTACTAACTTAACCTACACTCTCAGACATGCTGATTTTATTATTTGTAAATGTCATTATGTGTGAACATTTTCGGATTTGTTCATTGACTCTGTTGAATTTTAACATGTTTGTGGTCACTCAGCATTCCACTTAGCTCTCTTACAATAACATCTTGGGGGCCCCGAGTGGCCAAGTGGTCTAAAGCGCTGTCCGTTACGGATCACTGCCATCTCACCTCTGTCTGCGTTGGTTCGAGTCCAAGATTCGGCGAATGTGGATATGTGAGAAAGCTTGCCAGTAGCTTCTCGTGGGTCGGTGGTTCTTTCCGCGGATTTCCTGGTTTCTTCCTCCACCATTAATACTGGCCGCCATGTATAGCCTATGTGCTGAAAAATGGCGTTAAGCCCCACAACAACAACAACAACAACAACAATAACATCTTACCTGCCACATAATTACATCTTACTAACTTATAATTTTATAGAGGATATCTAGATGTTCTTAGTATATATAAGGAAGTAATTCATGAGTGAAGTGCTTAGCCACTCGTGACAGTATAAAATGACTCCAATTCACGAATATATATATATATATATATATATATATATATATATATATATATATATATAATTTATGAAAAATCTTCTCCAACACTTCTCCAACCTACTGAACATGCCCTCCACCGTAGACTCTGCAGCGTTAGACGCAATTGTTCCGGAGCCAACTATCTTGGACCTGGACTTGCCCCCTACCACAGAAGAAGTCGAGCGAGCCATCAACATGATCAGCTCTGGCAAGGCACCAGGCATCGATGGAATTCCTGTTGAACACTTCAAAGCAGTTGGCCCTAAGGCCCTTGATGCACTGCACAGTATCCTGATCAGCTTTTGGGAGGAGGAGTCCATGCCACAGGAGTTCAAAGATGCAATGATTGTCACCCTATACAAAAACAAAGGGAACAAAGCTGACTGTGGTAACTATTAAGGCATATCACTCTTGTCGATTGCAGGCAAGATTATGGCGCGTATCCTTCTCAACCGTCTGGTCGGTAATGTCTCGGAAGCCATACTGCCGGAGGGCCAATGTGGCTTCAGACCAGATCGGAGCACAGTCAACATGATCTTCACAGTGAGACAGATACAGGAAAAATGGATTGAACAAAACATGAACTTCTATGGTATCTTCATAGACCTCACAAAGGTCTTCGATACAGTCAACAGAGATGCACTATGGGTCATCCTAGCATGACTAGGTTGCCCTAGGAAGTTCATTAAGATGATCTGACATTTCCATGACGGGATGACGGGATTCGTTCTCTAAAATGGGGATGTCTCTGAGCCATTCAACATTTCTAACAGCGTGAAGCAGGGTTGCATTCTCACCCCAGTATTATTCAACCTCTTCTTCACATGTGTCCTGAACCATGCTACACGTGATCTCCAGAAAAGGGTGTACATAAAGTACAGACTGGATGGCTCTCTCTTCGACCTTCGCCAACTGAATGCCAGGTCCAAAACATTGGAGAAACTTATTCTTGAAGCACTTTTCGCAGATGACTGTGCTCTCATGGCACACATGGAAGCAGATCTCCAGATCATTGTTACTCGCGTCGCGGAAGCCTCGAGACTCTTTGGACTCACTATCAGTCTGAACAAAACAGTGGTACTTCACCAACCTGTCCCGACACCATAGCTCACCCCCCACCCCCGATTGTGTCTATCGAAGACACCCAGCTGAAAGCCGTTGATCACTTCAAGTACCTTGGAAGAATCATATCTTCCGATGGATCGTTAGATAAAGAGATAACTGCATGCATCAGCAGTGCCAGTCAATCACTGGGACGTCTCCGCTCTCGTGTGTTGAGTCACAGGAATATCAAACTGTCTATGAAGATAAAGGTGTATAAAGCAGTTGTGCTAACAAGTTTCCTGTATGGATGTGAGACCTGGACAACATACAAGAAGCACATCAAGCAGCTTGTGCGCTTCCACACGAGAGCCCTGCGCTGGATTATGGGCGTCAGATTGCAAGACAGTGATGAACCTAAAAGTGCTGCATAGAGCACTGGCTTAACCAGTATCGAAGCGATGGTCATGAGAGCCCAACTTCGGTGGATGGGTTATGTCATCCTTATGGAGGAGTCGCGAATGCCACATCAGATTTTGTATGGAGTTCTATCTAGTGGGCACAGAAAAATTGGTCGTCTGAAGAAGAGATTCAAAGACTCTAAGGACAGCCTGAGATGCTGTTCGATATTTGTGACAGACCTTGAGTCCTGTGCCAAGGATAGATCTGGCTGGCATGCAGCTGTTAGCAATGGGTGCAAAACCTTTCAGGATGCCCATAGAACGCAAATCGCCGATGCCAGGGAACGCAGGAAGGCCTCAACGTCAAGAACCAACCCAGACCTCCAGTGCACATACTGCTCCAGGACATTGCATCTCATATCGGACTCATCAGCCACATGAGGACCCATCAGTGAAAAGCAGCTCAGGATTGACTTCATCGAGTCCCGATGGTCAACCAATATATATATATATATATATATATATATATATATATATAAAATTTATGAAAAATCTTCGTTTTGCAGTTGATGGTTTCTCCTTTCTCTGTTAATGCTATTAATGGTTGCATTATTACATTGATAAAAAGAAGTCACGAGATTTTACAAATAATTTTAGGACCGCAACATGTTTTAATGGTGGTGAGTTTAGTTGTAGGATTTTACTTTCTATTCTTTTCTTTTTTCTTCATTCAAATACGAATTGTTGTGTTGGCAAACTTGCAGTCTATTTTGGTAACAGGGTTGCACCCAAACTTACTTAGTTACTTAACTATGGTTTGAAATTGACACTAATCAATGCCTGATATCACCAGTGACTGTGATGGCAGTTTAAGTCATTACATAAACAATTTGAAGGCTATATACAATAAAGAGCTTTTCTTAAAAATGTCTGTACCGTATACCGTATGTCCCTGAGTGTTACAGAAATTTGATACTCTACGGGTGACAGAGTATAGAAGAATAACAGGCCATGCAAGTTCATTCAGTCACTGGCAGTTTGCATGATTCACCTGCAAACTAATCATAAAATGCAATGCTCGTCTTTTTGTTCTTTATGTTTCTTTTATTAAGCATTTATGATGGTGGCTTTTCATTGATTTGTAAATGTGTACTAGAAGGTTGACTGTCTTCACTCATTTTAAGATTTATTTCATTCTGATGGAGAGAGAGAGAGAAAGATGCCATAGACCTAGATATAGAAATACGTGTCTGAAAAACACCCATAACTGCAGATATACTTCATAATGGAGGTAAAAAAAAATATATTTCTAAAGGTGACACCGTCACTATAGCATTGATCATTTTTCTCCCACAGATATATTTCAGTATCTAATTATGACATTTTTAACCAAACGAGGATATATACGTTTTGGGGTGGAAATAGGGAAATATTTTATGAGTGAAGTATAAAATTGTATTGTCACGAGTGTCGAACCCAAGACCATATTGCATGATTTTTTTTTTTTTCTCCATTCATTGTTAATTCAATTATTGGCTGCATTACTACATTGATAAAATAAGTTCCTGAAATTTGGGATTGTTTTAGAACAGCGAAACATTTTAATGAGGGTGAGTTTAACTGTCAGGATTTTCTATTTTTGTTCATTTCTGCATTCAGACGTGATTTTTGTTTTGTTGATGAGCTTGCAGGCTATTTGGTAATAGAGCTGGCCTAAGTGTCAGTATCGCTGGTTTTGCACTTGATTATGATCAGTGCCTGTATTCTCTCTCTCTCTCTCTCCAGGAATGTGATGACATTTACAATTGCTACTTAAACAATTTCTTACTATATGTAATCAAACTTTTTTGTCTTAAAATTGTTTACCGTTTATCCCTTTGTGAAAGTGGTATAGAATACTGTATGGGTGACACAAAATAGCAAATAACGGCCTGTCAAGTAAGTTCAGTCACTGACAGTCAGTCACTAGCAATTTGGATCATTCATCTGGAAAAATAATTATTAAAAGTTAAGACTTGAAGGCCATTTTTCATTGTATAGACTTCAATTTTAGGCATTTTATATGACTCCTGCTCATTGGTAACAAAGTGTATACTAGAGGGTCAACAATCCTAACGCATTTCACTATCTTTTCATGCTGATGGAGAGAGAGAGAGAGAGAGAGGAGAAGAAGAAAAATTGAATAGATCCAAATATAGTCTGAATAACATATATAGTGACATATATATTTCCCAAAGGGAAATAAAGTAGTTCCAAAATTGTTATTGCCACTCTGGCGATAAAGTGGTATAGCCAATGTGGCAACATAATTTTCCTCCCACTTAGTTTCATCAATGTATCATTTTAAAATGTTGGATACAACCTAGTATCTTGTAAGTATAAGTCTCTCTCATTATTGCAACATTGTATCTCGCCAAAATTCTCATGTGTTTCTTGTATTAGAAAATTATATATTTCATCCTCAAATATAATATCTTGTATACTATTTACAATTTTAATCTGCATGAAAATGGCGTTTCATAGATCAGCTACTGAATAACAGTTACACGCAGAAAAATCCTTTTGCAGGAGGAAAATTTGAAACAAGGCGCTGTACTTCCAATATATGAATACTTCTTTCTACCAGCTTCAGATTTCGAATAATTAAGATATTTTACTGGTATCATTGTCAAACACACACACACACATTAGACTTGCCAAATAAAACCAACTTGTTGCCTTTATTGGTCTATTGTTCTCATTTGTACAAAATAAAGTCAGGAAAAAGTAGTTAAGGGGGATACCATAGGGTCACACAGATCTCATGCTAAATTTGGGGTATTGTACTGTAGGGTCAAATGGGATTTAACATGGTGGGACCATATAGGGTCAAATGAAAATGTATTGGGACTGTCTAGGGTCAAATGAAAATGTATAGGTTGTATAGGGTCAAATGAAAATGTATTAGGACTGTATAGGGTCAAATGAAAATGTATTGGGACTGTCTAGGGTCAAATGAAAATGTATAGGTTGTATAGGGACGAACACAATAGAGACATACATATATATATAGACAGACATAGACATATACAAACAAACAAACACATATATACTAGAAAGACAAAAGATATATTGGGGCAAGAGAAAAGACATCTTTTCGAGGCAATGGAGTGGCCCTGAAAAGGGCCTTTGGGTTTCTTCTAATTTCTGTCATTCCTTCTTCACCAGCTCCTCATCTTTTCCTTCTTCTAATTTCTGTCATTCCTTCTTCTCCACCAGCTCCTCATCTTTTCCAATACATTTTTCTTCTTCTTTTTCCCATCCTTCTCCTTCTCCTCCTCTTTTTTCTTCTCATTTTCATCTTTCTTCCTCTCCTTATCCATTAATGCTTTTATCTTTTCCTTTTCCTCTTTTTCCCCTTTCCCCTAGATGAGTGAGAATTGGCCCACACACACATCTTTGAATGTCCGAATCGGCAAGGAAGGAAGGGACCCGGAGGGATACGCCAAACATCGATTGGAATGTTCTTGAAACGCCTGGACCTACTAAATGTCAAATCTTACCCTGTTATATAATTATTGGGATTCCCTATAACCAGTCCTGTGATAGCCACAATTATAATTAGAGTCACACAATAATAATATAAGTTTGAAATTTTCCTATTTCCTAACTAACCAAATTTCAGAGTACATCAGTGTACATTAATCGGTGTCCTAAACATTCTGTTCTGATTTCTAAGCGTTATTAAAATTTTTTTGTCAGTATTTGATATTAAGGTTTCAGTTTTAAATGGTGAATAAAGGATCAGATTTGTATTTTGGTTTGATCAAAATGGGATTCCAAGCCAAAATGGAAGCCCATAATAATGAGGCATTTTGATTGGAGCCCCAACAAAAATGGCTGTTTTTATTTTGGCAGACTAAACGTTCTGCAGCGGTCTTCTTCTTCTCTGCATTCCGCATCACTCCATGATTCTTTATGAATCTGGACAGGAAATGCCTCATAACCATGCAGTTCAGACAAATGCGCAGTGGCTTCCACTAGACGGGATAGAGGATGGTGTTCATAGGCCTGATGGTAGAATTGGGAGCGTATCCTGACCCCGAACTATTGAGGCCTTGACTTCCAGGTTTTAAGAGATCTTCAGGCAAGATATTTCACAGCACTGATGTAGTTGCCTGCTTGTTTAACATCATCAAGCACTGCTTATAGCCCCATGACCAATAGCCTTTGTCTCATCGGGTCATAATCCTCCTCTACATTTTCCTCTTCTTCTACTTTGTCTCCTATCTCCTGGGTCTTTTATTCTTCCTGACTGCCTTTTCCATCATAAGAAGAAGACGAAGTTTCCAAGTCTACTTGGACTGCGGCAGCGGTTTGACGGAAGTGCTCGCTAATTGTTATCATACTAGCATACATTTGAACCTCATGGTCAATTTTCTGCCATTCTTTAGATGGTGGTGGTGGTGGGTGGGAGGTTCTAGTCAATTCGTCAGGCATTTAATTCTTGTCCAATGACTGGAGTTGTATGAATGGGTGTTGAGTGGTCACTAAATCTAGGTAGAGCTAGTTTCCTCCTTTGTGCCCTCATCTTATTTTTCCTCGTCTTCGCTTGAACCAATAGCCCACAGTTTTCTTCATTAACTTCTACTTCATTCGTGTTGTCCCATGTAAGTAAGTAATGTTGTTTTTTAACGCTAGTTCGTGGGCTCCAGCTGGTGGCTTAGCTAGGTCCCTAATGGTCCATGGTGCTGGCATTGGAATGAGAGCATTAGCTGGCAGTCCATAACATGCCTCGCTCTGTGTTCTCTTAGTTAATTCCATCACTGACATGCCTTGTAGCTCTACTCGTCACGAATAGTAACCAGGCTGACTTGACTTTTTATTTAGGTCCCATGCACCAATATGGCATGCGTGACCAGATTGTCGAACGCTCTCCCAGGCTCTTTTCCATTTCTACCTTGTCATTCTTATCGGCATACATCTGACCCACGACGATGGCAGGTGCTAAACACACCTTGTCTTGAGTGTTGTTAATTTGAACAAGGCTCTTTTTGGTGCTGCGAAGATCGTCCACCAATATCACCTTCCTGCATCCGGTCCCTTTGGGAAGGGAAATGTGGGTCATGTACAGTGTCGCTTTCCATCAGTGTCAGTTTTGCTGGGCTGCTAAACTTGATCCAAACAGGTGACTTCAAACTGTCGTGATAAATGGATAGTCTCAAGCAATCATCATCTTTAGAGTCACATTGTTATTTCAGTGTGGTTAACAAAGAATCCCACGAATCAGTGATGAACCCTTCTGCTTTCTCCAGAGGTAAGTCTGACTTGAAATCTTTAAACTTCACTGTGTACGTGTAGGCTGTCATTCTAAATTTCTGGACAAGCGTTTATCCGTCTCTTGAATGTGGTAATGTTTTTTCAGGTGATACTGGTGACTTTCGGTTTGGCGTAGACTGTCTTGGCTTGGACACAGGCATGGAAGATGTGGATTCAAGCTCACTTATGTCATCTTCGAAATTGCTGGCATGGATTTGAGCCAAGACTTCAACTCATGTGCGAGGCGATATGTCACACTTCTGCCTCTTACTTTCTTCTTCTTTCTCAATGAAATCTTGCGATTGTTTTATCTTAGCTGCAAAATGTCAGATGACTAAGTTTTAAATGCCATAGTCCCCTATATATGAAGGGTGAGTGCCTTACCTATATAAAGGGAGAGTGTCTTCCCTCATTGTATTCATTTCACTCTCAATCATTCAAGAAGATGGAAGAGCCAACACAGATTGAGCTTCTGATCAAAGCTTTGGGAGGTGTCATTAGGAGGTTTTCTCCAGAGAAGGCAATGAACTTAACTCCCCTTCTTTCAAGATAAAAGTTGACACACTTGCTATATCTGTCACAAGAAAGGACTTTGGTCTTCACAATGTCCAGAACGTCAAAGTAAGAAAGGCATTCAGAGAGATAAAGGTCAAGATCCCTGTTATTATGGTCAGGAGGAAGGACATTGGTCTTCAGGCTGCCCTAAGGAAAAAGAGAACCAATCCAAGAAACAAGAGGAGGAGGAGGAAAAGGAAGAAGAACCCATACTAGTCAAGAAAGAGAAGAAAAGATGAGAAGAAAGTGATGACAAAGAGGAGGAAAAACTGTGACTGTTAAGAAATTGAAATGGAGAGAGTGAAAAGAAAAGAAGAAGACAATGAACATTTGTAGTGATGAGTTGTGAAATTTCGTTTTAATTTCTACAAGAATAGACCAGAAAGAAAAACCTAACTGTCTTTTGGTTTTGATTTTTATGATAATGTTAACCTCACTCATGCACTCACACACGTACATCATTCATGCACTCACAAATGTACATCATGGGAAAAAAGGGATTTCAGTTTTGCTTGATTTGGCAAATATTGAGTTGTCACTCTTTTTGAGAGAGGTAGGTGGCCCTGAAAAGGACCATATTTTTTTTTTTTTTTTTTTAAACAAAGCCAACAACCGGAGGTAATGAGCTTTAACTGCCTTATACCTTTACCATGGCCAAGGCCTGCTTCTTGACCTGCTACTGTTGATGATTTGGTAGAGATCACTACTGTTGGTATCTGAGGAGTAGTGGGAATGTTGACTGGGTTGGACTGTTTGGCTCAGGAAGGTCCTTTTCTCTTGGATCAAGTTACAGAAGTCTGATGCATTTGTTTCAGACTCCTTAACTCTGCCAAAATGTCACAAGAAGTGGACTAACGTAGAGTTGTTTACCCTCATATCGTCAATGCTGTTCAACCTGGACTATCCCATGCATGTGAAATCAAAATGGGCTATCACGAAGATCACAGATACGACCATTTGAAAATGAAGGATTTATGTGAAGAGACAAAGCTGTCTGAAGCGAGTCTTAATCTACGGTCCGGATGTCAGATGAAGTTTGAGGAAGAAAAGACCTGTGCGATGTTCGCTATGTTAACTCCATGATGTTAACAAAATCCCAAAGGCCCTTTTCAGGGCCACTCCATTGCCTTGAAAAGGTGGCTATTTTCATACCCAGATTTTTGTTTTGTCATTCTTTTATATGTGTGTTTGTTTGTATATGTATATGTATGTCTTTGTCTCTATTGTTTTTGTCCGTATACAACCCTTGACCCTATGGACCCTATACAGTCATTTGACCCCAGAAAGTCCCAATACATTTTTCATTTGACCCTATACAGTCCCAATACATTTTCATTTGACTATACAGTCCCAATACATTTTCATTTGACGCTATACAGTCCCACCATGTTAAATTCCTGTTTGACTCTACGGTACAACCTCCTCCAATTTAACATTGCGGTCTACGTGACCCTACGCTATTCCCCTTAACTACTTACAAATGAGTACCATTTTGTTGCAACTTTGTACACATTGTATTCTTAAGTCATAGGTTTGAAGACTGCACCTACCACCCCATCTCCCATGAACCTCCCAAACACTAACATCGTTCAACAATAAGAAGGTTAAGTTAAGGTCTTAACAACCTTGTGAAAGGCGCTGATTATACCATAGCCCCACAGTTAATCGAACTTGTCAAGGGACTGGAGTGTATTTCAGATATTCAGGAGTACGGTAATTAGTGTATATAAACAAAAGTGTTTGCATGATGTGTTGTAGATTATGATCACAGAGGTCCAGCGCTAATGTATTTCGATAAAATATGTACAAGGTTGAATTCTGAACTCTCATTGTACATGGTGCATTAAATCCATGTATGATCCTGAAAATGAAATTGTCACGCCACATTCCATTAAACACATACAGACACATTAAAACGGGGTGTGTAGTTCATTGAAAATTGTAGACATACATTTGAAAATGGTGAATTTAGGACAAGGGATTTGATGTATGATATTTTGTCTCTCTTAAGAAGTCCTCTTCTTCTTCTGATGATGATGTTGATAATGATGAGGCATAGTGTGCGTCTTACCTCCCTGTATTACAGCTTTAATATTGCAGTGTCATATGAGACAGTATTAACCATTGCAATATTGCAGTGTCATATGAGACAGTATTAACCATTGCAAAAGAGTCTGAATATTGTATTCAAACTCTTCCCTTACCCTGTGAAAATGTTTGTACACAGCAAATTGTATATGATCCTCACATTTTAATTCTTGGCCTCTTTATAACCAGGAACACACTGGACGTGGGAAATAGTGTCCATGCTGTTAAATGGTAAAGCTGAAATCATTCCGATACCAAAGGCGAGACAGATGCTTGAGGCTATGCCCACTGAAATCATAGATGATATCCCTTCACCACGTGTCCTCAACAGCCATCGCCATTTGTGCCGGTTACCCATTGAGGCTCTAGAAAAGAAGTGCAAGCTTGTCTTCATCTTGCGTGATCCGAGAGATGTTGCTGTCTCGTTTTACCACCATTGCAAGGGGATTTCTCTGTATGAGTATGATGGAATGTTTGAAAACTTTCTGCCCATGTTCCTTGAAGGAAAGCGTAAGCTAATGTTTAGTCTGTATTGACAGTAATATATAGTTTGAAAATGAATAGGTGTACTTCATAAAATCGCAAGTCCCCCCCCCCATGTAGGTATGGGATGTAAGACCTTGCATAGTTGACATCTCGCTATGCAGCTCATGAGATGTGTTTATGGCCACATTCTGTATTTCAGTAGTTTAACAAATATATTTCATCCTTTTTGTTCTAACTGATAGAATCGATAGTTCTAAAGAAAGGTTTATTTAGTTAAATCAATAGATTAGATGAATGAAAAGTCCCAACCAACTCTTCGTTTACAGGTGCTAAAGGGGCCCCGAGTGGCCGAGTGGTCTAAAGCGCTCTCCATTACGGATCACTGCCATCTCACCTCTGTCTGCATGGGTTCGAATCTAGGATTCGGCAAATGTGGATATGTGAGAAAGCTTGACAGTAGCTTCTCGTGGGTCGGTGGTTCTTTCCGGGGACTTCCCGGTTTCTTCCTCCACCATTAATACTGGCCGCCATGTATAGCCAATCGTTTGCTGAAAAATGGCATTAAGCCCCACATCAACAACAACAACAACAACAACAACAGGTGCTAAAATCGCAAGCTCGTTTAAATTTCGAAGTTTGAATGGGTTTCTGTTATATTGAATTCGGATGCAAAAGGTTAGTTCAAGAAATAATTAATGAAGAGGTAAATATAGGCAATATGAGTTTTTCTAAGAGAAAAGACTTTTAAAGCCAACAAGTCAAATTAGTTGAGCAAATACTTGAACTTAGTTAAACAGGTTTAAACTTTACACTGCCTTGGAAAAAGTTATCTTTCCAGTTAGTTTTTTTCTGCTTCTTGGGGGCAGACATTCTTCACTGTAATTTGAGAAGATTCAAGAATTGACTATTTAAGATTAATGAATTAAATCCCTTGTGTATTCATGCACACCAGGGGACAGAATGTGATTCTTATTTGATTGAGTTTCTAATATTGCAGGCAGTTAAATAAGGGGGAAACATTTGTTCAGGTGTGCTTTGTTATGTAAAATTTTTCTTTTGACATATTGCCATGGATAATTCAATTACTGAGTTTTGTGCAGCCAAAAATATCCCAGTTTATTAGTGGGTTTCATGGTTGAACATGTCAGGATGTTAATAGTGGTAGCGTCAGAAAATCCATTTTACGGGCTTTGCTGATGCTTCTCACTTTGCGATCATAAAATAGCTATTAGCATCGGCAAGTCATTCCCTTATAACACCAAGTCCCTTATTTACCTAAGCCTGTCATGTATAGGTGTGTATACGAAGGTATATGATGATGCAAGCTGTAATTTGGACGACAGTCTAAAAAGTAGCTGTGTATTCTATAAAATATAAATCTTTCTGATTTTCATTTCAGTGGACTACAATAATTATCTAGATTACATTGTAGAATGGGAGAAAGCAATGGAGGAGCGACCAGAAATCCATTTGATATACTACGAAGACTTGAAAATGGTATTCTCTCCCACACCCTTTTTCATTTCCTCCTCGTATTTTAAATTTTCTTTTGCTATTTTTCTTCACTGCGAACTTCAAGTGCATTTCTTTTCTTGTATAGGTAACATCCACCTTTAACTTCACAAACCAACTTGTTGTATTTAATACGAGACTCATATATTCACTTTCAGTTGTGAGAGAAATACTATTAAATACAATTATTTAATTTTCATTACGTGATAATAATGAACTAAAATAATAGAAAATAAACTGGGACTAGCTTGAAAACAATTATCATGTACTTTGTGCTTTTCTGAGAAGGAAAACAACACAAGCGATGTAATTAGTCACAAGTTGTAAATTGAGCTTGCGAACTCATAGAAAGAAAATACTGAAGCTATTCCTCAAAGATTTTAAGGTCACTGCTTTTGAAAATTACATCATTTATAGAAAGAATGGCATCAACTAGATGCATTATAGGAAATTTGAGTTTATAAGATTCATGCAAAACTACCCCTAGAATGTAAAAAAGTAAGAAAACAAGAATTTAAATAAGGGGTTGTTCTACTTCATATGGGAGAAGGACACACGTAATCTTTGGGGTATTAAAATACACCCATATCAAGCTGTTTGAACCTCCCCCCCCCAGCAAATTTCATATGCATATAATTTAGTCTGTTCTCATCTAACATAATTCAATGGAATATCTTGTCTTTCATGCAATTACAGAATGTAGGTTTCATACATTAGATTCAGCCTGTTATTTTACCATTATTGTTATCACCTTTTCCAGAACATATACAAAACATTTCAGTATGATTTTCAATATGATTTCTTTATGCCATCGTGTTCACCCAAAGACTGGCTGGGCTTAGCAGTTCTAATTTTGTAACCAGCATCTTACCTAATTCTTACAACGTTGATAGGGAATTAATGATGCAAATAAGATTTTTATTAATAAATATGTCTGTCTATATAACATGATCCTCCACAAAAATACATACCGCTACAGGAAGAGAAGCATTAGATAACAGAGGTCACTTATCAGACGTATTTTGGAATTGGGGGTCATACAGGAATTCACATTAGCCCATAGGTTAACTTGCGGGCGGGTGGGGTGGGTAGGCCGTATGGTGTCATACAGGAAATCTTATGTTAAAATGGTCCATAGGTTTAATATGAGGAATGTTATTATAGGGTCAGACGTGTTTATTTGGTCAAGAGTGGGGATAGGGTCTGTTATGCATATTTGATTTGTATTATTTGTTGGCTTTTCTCAATCGTTATATGTTATATACGCTTGTACTTTGTACTGGACATTGTCCAGTGAAGTTCATGGTGTTCCTCACCAGTGACATTTATTTTGTAAACAACATAATACAAAGCTAATACTTCTCTAGGAAATTCCTAAACTTCTTGACAACATTGATTGTTTGAGAGAGGAGGCTGGACTTCACCTGTGCTGTTATTGTGTCTAGGCTTTTTATATAATGTTGTTTAGTAGAAAAATATCTCATTTGCCCATTAACATCTTGAAGCAGAACAGTCTATTATTGTGCTTAGTTTTTCATTTGGTTAGATTTATTTTTTCAAATTATTGACTAGACATACAAAGTGCTCATCAGTAATAGTCTTGGACTGGAGCATTAATTTGGAATTATATTGAAATATAGATAAGAACATTTTTGGATTATATTATTTTGATATATCAAAAGATTCTTAGCATATCACCACGCTCCAGACCACTGGTACATTAGCACGTTTGAGACTACATGCATATAAACACATTCGATATTGGAAGTTATTTGGAATACTACTTGAATTCATATTTGCGATTTAGTGCACAATACTGTAAGTTCTTTGAAAAAGTTTCAAATTGAAATAAATTGTTTGTTGAATTATACAAAACTTGTTGGTTTGCTCTTATCTGCTACTTAGTTTTAGACCATAGAGTCATAACAGGTCAAAAAATTTATTGGGGAAAAGTTTTTATAGGGTCAGAATTGTTTATGGGACAAAAGTGTTTATAGGGTCAAAAATTATTGTTGGGGGATGTGGTCAGACAGGAATGGTAATGTTAAGTTCTGTTATTACAAAGAAACACCAATCATATATATTATTATATACTCCTGTTTTTCTCCGTTAACTTTACATTGTCAGAATGGTGCAGTATTTTACGATACTGAGCACTCATATTGCACTCACGTGCACAACACATGTGCCTAAAGGATCTACTTTCTAAACAAACCATGTACACTCATGTAGTAGACTTTAGGTTTCAGTTTATTAGATTTGTTTGTGGATGAACTAAAACAGCTGTTACATGTATTTGAAAGTAAAGATGATACATTGATGTGGATGAGTTTACTGAGTCACAAATGAGATTTTAAAACAAGCAAACAAATTCACAATGTCCACATCAAAAGTGAGAGACACAGTATTGAAAATACCATTCTGATCATTTTAACAGTTATTTAGGAGAAATGTTCACAACATTTTGTTGATGGAATTATTCAGACTATGACCAGTGATCTCTGGGGTATATAAAAATAGCATAGAAAAGCATACTGAGGGCAAGGGCTATCGCATATCTGTCAGATATGTACCATTTTCTATGTGAAGGTACTAAATTCGTGGGGAAAAAAGGAAATGAAGATCTTATTAGAAAAGTAAGAGCCTCAGAGCCAATAGGCCAAGACGACGAAGAATTCTTATTTCCACTGGGTGAATGTATTGTGATACACCAGACGCTTTTCAAATTTCCGTGTTAACTTTGTTGACAAAATGTTTCAGATTTAGGCTATTGATAGATGCCATGATACTGAGTACATGTCATAACATAACTGGGAAAGCATGCAAGTGACCATGTATAAACATATCTTCTTTAGCTGGTAATAAGACTGGCAAAAATATACTTACATTTTTGCATCTTGAATTTCCTCAAAATATACTTTATTCATTTAGCAAATCCAAATTACAAGAGCTATGTCATGGGTTCTAAAGCTTGCTTACACACTTATCGAAATTGTACTGTAATTTCAACTGCATTCCAAGTGCATTCTACTTAATGCAATAAAAAAATAAGTGAACGTGAAATTCCATAGTCTTTTTCATAATTACAATTGAAAGAGTTCATATTTGCCCACATTATGATTCCAAACATTCATCGACAGAACAGAAACACACATGCAATTGCAGCGGAGTCATAACGTTTCCTAGGCACCCTTGCTTATATGACAGACACATGTATTTTGTGTGGAACTGAAACAACTAATAAATCCACCGGAACTGAGGAGAATCAACCAAAATAGAAATCTGTTTATTCCAGACCAACTGGACAAGATGTTGAAATGCTGATTCATTCACAATATGACTCTAAATTTCAAGTTTAAGTAGATAAAAAGTGCCAATTCTTTTCGAAAGTGATGTTGAGAGTGCAGCTTAGTTCAAATTTCAATGGGTGGAGTTATGTGAGCATTAATATTGTTGTTGTGTAGTGATGAATCTGCGCTTGTGTATTTATATTGAAATAGAGCATAAATTCAATTACTTTGTTTCTTGTACTGTATTTTTATATAATTAACCCTTAGGTAGAAAATGGTTGTTGTTGTTGTTGTTTTAGTGCTTAACACCATTTTTCAGCACAAGATAGGCTATACATGGTGGCCAGTATTAATGGTGGAGGAAGAAACCGGGAAATCCCCAGAAAGAACCACCGACCCACGAGAAGCTACTGTCAAGCTTTCTCACATATCCACATTCGCCGAATCTGAGACTCGAACCCACACAGACAGAGGTGAGATGGCAGTGATCCGTAACGGAGAGCGCTTTAGACCACTAGGCCACTCGGGGCCCCATAGAAAATGGTAGGAAGTGTTAATACACTTACTTATAAACAAACATATAGACATACTTTGACACAAGAAGGAGGGGTAGAATATAAAATGATATAGGGGCAAAAGCCCCCCCCCAGGACAGAAGAGCCCCGACAGGGGTAGGACAAAAGCCACTTATGGGTAAGACTCTCCCTCATTTAGATTTCTTGAAATAACCAAGTGCATTAGGGCTTTCATTCTTTCAGTTATTTGGCTTGAATCATAGCATTTTTAACAAGCAATCAATGTGAGTGTTTGATTGAAATAAACAAAATAGCTAATTTCTTTTTCTTAATAATACAATTGTTAAAATATAATATTGTTTACATGTTTTAAGTTATACAATTCTACAATAAGGAATGTTTAAACAGTCAACTGTTTAAAATTGCAGAAAAAGAGAAAAAGGTTTAAAGAACCAGAACTGTACAATGGACTGCAATTGACGGTACAAGTAATGAAAGTTATCAATGGGAGTACTTTTGTTGCAATAACACCCGTCAATAGCAAACAAGAAGTATACAATATACTACATACACCTACATTTCTTGAAACCATTTGGTTTTGTGTTACAGACATGCTCTTTAAACCTGTTAATTTGTAGGATTTTTGTGGGTTTAATTAGGTGTTATAATGATGACAGGAATGTTCTTTAATATAGTTCACATGTTGGATTATTCTATGTAGTAACAATTTGTACGGTAGTGTGAAACATAGATGGATTCTACAAATTTGATCATTTTGTTTAATATTTATGAAAATATACCTTTATTGTTATTACGACTCTATAGTTTTAAAATAAGTAATAAAAAAAGAGTGAAAAGCAACAAGCTTTCTAAAATTCTACAAATAATTTTTTTCCCTAAATTACAAAGTGAAGATGTAAAAAAGCAACTTACGGTATTGCGAATTAAATCTCAAATAATCATGGAATTACAGACACAAATCCTAATAATTAAAGTTCTGTATAAACTTTAGTGGCAATCCAAATTAAATCCAATGCTGAAGGTATTTGTGTGCATGTGGTGGCCTGTGTCGTGTTGATGTAGCAACAGTCTTTTCTGGATCACAATATTACAATCCAAGAATATATTCTTGTTTGAAACTTCAATTTATATTCAAGTCTCTATTTCCAAGAATGTTTGAAGAAATAAATTCCAGCCCAAATGAATTACTGGACACAACAATAATACAACTGATTCTGCCTCAAGATCTTAAAGCATGAATGAACAATTTTTCCAGTCACAAGTTTATATAGTCTTCCACCTGACCTCAGGTCACAATTAACGTTGTTCAACCAAAACCATTACCTAATGAAAAATAACCTTATGGAAGGTTCATAATGTTTACAAAATAAAATCTTGTGTGTATGTGTGTATGTGTGTGTGATGTCAATCTTCTTCCTATTTATCTCATGACCCCTCCTAAAAGTGGCCCAGCAATCGAACCTAACAAAGGAGCAGCCACGTTTAACAAGGGTCCTGTCAGCAAAAAAAAATCCTCCTCGATGAATGAGCATTTTTTACTGATGGGTATGTTCTTTTTCACCATTTGGTGAGGAACACTCCGATGTTTTTTCTAATCATTGTTCCTGTCTCTTGGACAAAATTACCATTCCTTCCAAACATTCAAAAAATATTCACACATGATATCGATAATTTCTTTGGGTGCTTTACAAAGGATATTTTTTTCGAGTTGGAGGATTGGATTTTATCAGTACTGTCAAAACATACAAATGTTGAGCTAAACAGCAAGAGTCCCTTTCTGTTCATTTTTATGGAAGAATGTTGTGGCTTGGGATGTTGATTGTGGTGTGTTCTTCTTGGTGACATCTTTTGTTTCATGAGAAAAAAAAACCCCACTTAAGTGAATTGTATCACACTATTATATTATACTGGAATTTGCCTCACCTGATTGTCCGCACGTCATATCAACATCATTACGGGTAACACTCGATGATGAGGTTTTTAGTAGACTAAATATTGTTAGGTCTTGTTTGTATAAATCTAATAAACTTTGCAACACCACTGCTCTGTCTCATACTTTGGTCTAAGTGAAGTCACATGTTTTAGCTACAGCAGCATTTACTAAAGAAACAGAATACGTCATCACTGTGGCCGGAGAAGGAGATCATCCTTTAGAAATGCGTCTCCACTGTTGTCATCAAATTAGGAAATATGTGTGTTAAATGAAGTTCAGAAGGCATCATAGTGAATGGCAAAGAAGTATACTGTATAGACGCTGTGAGAACACGGCATGGTTTTCTGGAGTATGTATGTGTCAACAGTTGAAATTCTCTTTCTGACTGGAGATTTTGTTTTCATGGGGCTTTTATTTTTCTTGTGCAGACTTTAGGCACCACAGCCTCCTGTTTTTTCTGGTTCTGCTGCCATCTTATTCGGGGATTTGGCTTTAATTTAATTTCGTCATGTGAATCTCATTTTAAAGTGAACGAATAACAAACCTAAGAGCCGCTTCGACCACGTTTCAAAATGATTTGGCTTTTGGTTATTGACATGTCAAATTAAACCATCGTAATAAATGATATGTACTTGGTATTAAAATAAGATGGTGCCATTGTTTTGTACACTGCAGCTAACTTGAAAATCTTGATATCGTAATAATATCGGAGACAGTTTAAACACTCAGTTGTTAAAAGAAAGAAATGGTCTTATTTTGAATTCCTAGAAATTAATTTCAACCAGAAGAATGTCAATCACACCAAGAGGCTCTTGTAAATAAAGTTGAATTTACATATTCACTGTAAAGTACTGTTGATTTATTTTGACTTTTTTCTTTCTAGTGTATATGATGGAACGAAACGAAAACAAAACAACAAACAAACAAATTTTTTTTCTTCATTTTCCTTTCATGTTTTTCCCTGAAGTTGTTATATTAAATTTTATCAGGAACTTTCTTAATTTAGTAAAAGTATTTAAAAATGCAAAAGGTTATGTAGAGAATCTTGCATGGGTCATAATTTGTAAATAAAGTTATCAAAAGAGCTAATTAATTATATGCAGCAAAATTGGTTACAGTGGGTGTCGATATATTATTGTCTTCGTCAAAAATTGTGTTATTCTGGTTTGAATGATTTTCATACAATTCCGAAGATGAGTTGAACATTGTGCTTATGAAGTAAATTCAATAACTTTGCAATACTAAATAATTGTAACTTAGGTAAGTGGTACACTAGAAAGTGTCAAGCGATTTTTATGATATGATGTCAGGTTCCTAATACATACAAAGCTGTGCTTTATGTGAATAGTATGTAAATTAATACCAAATGCTTGTTGATTTCATCTGCAGTGATCCTTCTCTAAACGATGCAGACTTTCTTCCACAGAACTGCATTGATGAAGTCCGAAAGCTTGCCTTATTCCTTGGGGTAGCTTGTTCTGATGACCTAATAAGGGATATATCAGACAAATGTAGCTTCCAGCAGATGAAGGACGATAAAGAGAAACATATTCCAGAGGAAGTGAGAAAGACAATATACAAGAAGAACTTTTCAATATTCAGGAAAGGTAAGACGTAGTTTGGAAGAGATTGTCGTGCAATTATGTATACTGCAGTGCATGTGAGCCCAGGGATGGACACCATTACTTGCAACACAAGTTTGATTTCTGCTTGGAACAAATTATAACTCATTTACTTCTTTGATTATATTGGTGTCATTCTGTGTAAATTTGTTTCTTATAATCATGTATGCAGACATGTAATCTTCGATTCAAGGTTAAGCATTTTCCTATCTGTCAGCTTCAATTCTTTCTTCACTTCGCCACATGCCATCTCTCAGTTAGTTTTGAAAAAGATTGTTTTTGTTGATTTGAACCTTTGTAGATACTTAAGATGAGGTTGCCTAATTTGTTTTCATCTGACAGTATTGGTACTGATGTATCTAATTTTCATATCATAGTTACAGGTTTAGACTTTGCAAGAAACTGGTATGTTTCCCGAAAGAATGACTTGTCATAAGACGATTGTAACAAATCCCTTTTAAGACAGTGTTGAATGCAGGATGTCCTTAGTCGCACCTCATCTTATGGACAGATTATGTTCTCTATTTAATGATTTCTTTTTTAATGATTACCATAAGTGGAAGTTCCTGTTTTAGTACAGTAGTTTACAATAGTTTTTAAGCTGTGTAAATTTTACATAGCTTGCTTTTTCTTTGGTGTTTTGGAAAACAAAACTATATAACATTGGTGTTATATCAATTTTATTCTTCAGGCATCCATTCTTTGACAATCTAATCTATCTGTTATCCACCAATGTGTCAGTAAGTTCTTCGGTGTGTGGTGTCTTGCATCACTGCACGAGTGTTACATGTAGGCTCATACAAAAATAACGAGAAAAGAGTGAAGCCAACAAGCTTTGTATATTTTAACAAAATAATTTATTTCCCTAGAAAACAATGTACAAATTGAAAATAGGACTTTCGGTTTGTGAATATAATCCAGAATTTAATCCTAAGATTGAAAAATACAAGTCCTATCACTAAACAGTTTTAATAGAATCTGGGTTCGAATCTCGATGAAATTCCAATATGGAGGCGATCACGTCAGATGTCTGTACTGATGGTAACAGATCCTCGATAGAATCACAGTTTATAATGTTTCCATTAAACTCCAGAATAAATTTCCACTGAAATTCTTTGTCCCAGAGCTTTTTATAAAAAAAGTACACTTGTTTAGTTTTCCAGAGAATAAATTATTAAATTCCAAAAAATAGAAAAACTTCAGAACAAGCCGGCATCAGCAATATAAAACACCTTGTACCTTCAAGGTTTTAAGAATACGACTGGCTGGAAAGCTCTCAGAATAAGTATTTAGCCCAACTAAAATGTCATTTCATTCCCACGTGGTGGGTCACGTGGTCTCTTATCATTTGAACAGCGTAATAAAAAGAATGGAAATTAGCACGTAGGCAAGAATAGCTCTATTTAAGAACCAAATTCTCACACTGAAAATATATAAAAATGAAAGACATTTACAGTTAAGCTAACATGTGGGCCAAAATGACCTTGGCAATAGCCAATCGTTATCACTCGATGTTTACAAAATCTATGAGCTAAAAATAGTGCTGAAGTAACGTTAAGATCTAATCGGGTCAAGCCAATTTTCGGAAAAGAGATTCAAATCAAATGAAAATTATCATTACAATAAAATATAATGAAACAAAATAAAATAAAAAGAATTTAAAACTAACACACAAGCAATTTAATTACATATTCGTAACATGAGTCATCTGCTTATTTCTCCACCAACTGGCCAACTCATACCATCATTTTTGACTGTTCACTATGCTGCTTCTCGACTTGCATTTTGTTTCTGTTTATTACTGCTGCACAACTTCATATATAGATATAGTTGCTGTTACCTGCAGGATGGATTCGATTTCTGCCAAGAGCAATTACAACTCGAACCTTTTAGAATATATATATATGTGTGTGTTATATATATATTATACAAATAACACTATCATACAGGTTACAGAATTTTGTACTCTACTAAGAATTGATCCCAGGTCCGCAGATAAATGGCACCCATCACCCTTCCTACATGCACAAACCCATATTGCTACTTAGTGTTAAATGCACTCGTATGTAGCAGACACTTGCATGTCGACCTAGGAATTAATTTTCATATATTTACAGTCATTCCGGATTCCTATGAAAGCAATCAAGGTATATAGGATATATAAGTGCACTTTCCTTTCTCTGTGGTGCGTATTTGTAATTTTCTCTCTCACTACATATCTATCTATATATATATATATCTCTATATATATATATATATATATATATCTCTATATATATATATATATATATATATATATATATAAATGTTATTTTTCTCAGACACCTATTTATCTGCCCCTATGTACACACGTTTAAAAGATTCCTATACACCGATGGTTTATCCAGCAGGACTCGTTGTATCAAGATGATGATATATATATTTCAGGAGAGACTGGGGATTGGAAGAATACCTTTACAGTGGCCCAAAATGAATATTTTGAATCCATCTTTTTGGAGAAGATGAAGAATTCCAAGTTACTGCGCAGATACACATAAATCATTGTTATTGCTTAGTCATCAATTCAAACAAAGTTGCAAAAACTTTCATTCATGGATGTATTGGCTGTTCCAGGGTTTATAATTAAAATAATTCCTATAGATACAATCCATATCATGTATAGTTTACGATTGAATGACAGAGCTAATGTTAAATAAACTTTATTATGCATTTATAGATTTAATAAAACTTTTGATACAGTTGGGCGAGAAGAATTAGGACAAGCTACTTGATATTAGTATAGACTGTACATGTAGAATAATCTACAGTAAGTGTAATAAAATAAAAGGAAGGAACATTTACCGACTTTTTATGTACTAATTGATTTCGCTGATGGGAACATCTGTCTCCGCTGCATTTTTATATATTTAACTCACTTAGAAGAAAGTCAGTTTTTAATTCGAATAACTGAGGAAAATGCAAGTAAAGATCCAATTAAAATCGTATATTGTTACACATATTTTTAAATATATTTTAACAAAATTAGAAACTCTTTTAAATACTGGAAAGTTTTTGGGAGTGTTACGTGTTTAGGTTCTTACAAAACGTAACAGAAAAGAGTGAGGACAACCAAGATAAAAATGAGAAAAAGAACTTATGGTTTTACAAATCAAATCCAATATTAATCCAAGAATAAAAAAATAGAAGTCCTATTATTTAATTATTATTAAAAAGTCCTAAATGAATCTGAGTTCGAGTCTCGATGAAATCCAAAAATGGAAGGCAATGACGTCTGTCGTAATCTTCAAGGTATAGATGTGTCAACCGTTTCACGTTGAATCACAAAAAAAATTATACCAGTTGTGAATTCCAAATAAATTTCAATAAATGTCTTTATCCAAGAATTTCGTAGGAGCACTTATATTTTTCCAGGGAAAACAATAACTAATTCCATAAAATAAAATTTCAACTCAAACTGGTCACAATAAAACACCTTTAAAGTGTCAATGGTTTGGAGCCCCGAATGAACAAATTCTATCAAGTCAACAGTTATACACTAATTTAAGATGCAAAACAGATTCCTATATGAGGGTCACATGGTCATCCTTGACCTGGCCCTGATTGTCTGCATCATTACCTATCGTTGCATCAATTAAAGAATTCGACTTAAACCAGAACTGTTAGTCAATTACCAGAAACCATGAAATAGCGTGTGACCGGTATAATCGTCAGTTCAGTGGGCAGGTTACCAGGACAAAGGCGTAACGTCTATTGGAATCCCTGATATGGGAGCGATCTAGTAAACAGTAAGCAAGCATTGATAAGGTTTCATTATTTGTGTTTCTGAGCCACCTTGTGGCAGTAATTCTGGAAGTCTTGGTTGGGATCTAGCCGCTACCGAGTCCTCAGCTGCCATTTAATTTCTCTCCATCAGGTCATTATCCTCTAATTATTGTAGTCATATTGTCAAAGAAGTTATGTATATATGTATAAAATTTTTCCATGGTTCAAAATAATGCACCGACCTTATGCCAGTCCCAAAGCAGCCTCCCTTAGGTTTCTGTCTACCGCTACTCAGTGATGAAGTATATATATATATATATATATATATATATTACGATTCTAAATTTTTATCTCTGTCTAGGGCACTTAGAAAAGCCCTGTACCAATAGTATAATAGTACCTTATGTCCTTGTCCACTACCTGTACTCGGTGAATAAGCAGATATTTATATTATTAATTATCTTAAATCCTTGTACATGACTTTGACTCATACACAAACATTATGCTTATTCTATAGAAACCTCCCCCTCAAGTCCCTGTCCTATAATTATACTGATAATATCGCAAAGACGTTATATCTATCTATCTATCTATATATATATATATATATATATATATATATATATATATATATATATATATATATATATATATATATTCTTACGTATCGACTCGTTTAAAGTAACACAAAGAAAAGAGTGACTACAACAAGCTTTGTAAATTTTAACAAAAATAATTTATTTCCCTAGAAAACACGGTGAAAAGGTAAATATATGAAACAAGACTTACGATTTACGAAGAAGATCCAAAAATTTGTCCTAATATTGTGAAAACACATAAGTCCTGTGACTAAACAGTTCTAAATTGACGTGGTCTGAATCTCAATTCCATTCCAAGATGGCGGATGATGATGGCAGACGAAGGTTAAACACAAATGTCCAGAATTTTCGCTGTGAATCACAATTTTTATTGTTCTGTTCCAATTTAGAAATAATTTCAGCAGATGTATTTGTCCAAAGCCAGTTGTGTAGTTCTCCCGGGAAAATAATTATTATTTAGAAGATAGACGAAGTAGAACTATCCTCAATAACAACACACGTTATTCTTCATACGTACGAACGAACAACTCTTTCCAGCACAAAAAAATACCTTCTTAAGGTATTGAAAACTCTATATGATGTTATGATGTGACTGTCTAAGATGTTAAAATATGACTCTCCAATATGACTCTAGACTAGTTCGCAGGTACCTGAGTATTTTAAAGCAAACTCATACGTCATTTCATGTACACGCATGAAGAAATCGTGGAGATTTCGATATATCGCCAACGTAGTATAGAATGTCAACAAGTATTATTAGTAATGACCGTGGTCACAGCCAATCATTTACATAGCTATTTCCGACTGTTTACTTGAATCGACAAAACGGTCATGAAAAAATCGTGCTTACGAGAGTCACATTTACGTTCTAAATAAACACGACGTTTCTAACAAAATATCAGACCCTGCGAACATAATCACCATCACAATAATAATTAAATTTAATGATATAAAAATGAAATAAAAATGAGATAAAAAGAATCAGAAAGAATTCAAATTTTAACACATGTAATTTAACTACAGGGTCGTAACAATATATATATATATATATATATATATATATATATATATATATATATATATATATATATATATATATATATATACCACATACGTTAAAATAACATGCATTTAAAGTGTTGGTATAAAGCAATTTGACATACCAATACTATTGGTATATCAAAAATTGTGATCCGCCCATGGCGCAATAATACGCATATATAAACATTCTCGCGAGCGTTTGCAGTTAATTCTAGATCAATGATCAATTTCCACAAATTAGTCACTAGTGACGTATGAAAAATAATGATGAAAAGTATTAATAATACCCGTTTTCTAAATTAATTTAATATGATACACATTTTCATCACAATCCTTTCTGCTTTCTGTTCTCCCCTCCCCTCTCAAGCATAACGGACAAACTGCTCAGAAATGTGGAATGAGAGAGAAAAGGAATTTGGGCTGGATTAAAACCTTGAAATAGAAATTACACCAAGTAACCTACAAGAATATGGTTCATCGTAACGATACGTGTGCACTTTCCTTGGGATTTATCAACAGTGTTTATCAATGATACGATGTTGCAAACCAGTAAATTCCTCGGTTACGTGGTACACATGCTGTGATATATTTAATGTTATGTTTTTTTTGTTTTTGTTTTTTTTTTGTTATTTCTTAAACATACCATAATGTTCTTAAAAATCGATTATTATTATTTAAATATGAAAATGTCCAAAGGTCTCTCTCTCTCTCTCTCTCTCTCTCTCTCTCTCTTGACCATCGTAGCAGGATACGGGTTAAAATCTATGAAATGGCGAACGTAGAGGATTTTCCGACAATATCTCTGGTCTTATGAATGATGGTAAAAGTTAAGTCAAACCGACCAAAGGATGAGAGACAGACAGACAGACAGACAGAGACAGAGTTTTAAAGTCAAACCGACGAGAGAGAGAGAGAGAGAGAGAGAGGGTTATGGTCGGTTGTACTGTTGCTAAAGCAGAATAATGACTTAGATCAACTGTAAATATATTAAAATATTTTAATTACCTCTTGTTGGTTCGTCAGTTGGCTTAGTTTCTACTCCACATTAATTTCCATGCGCCGGTATTTAAATGGTGTAGCTATCCAAGTGTTGCTACTGCTCTACTTTTATCATTACAACCATCTTTCATGTTTAAATCATTAGTGTGTATTATATTGATTTAATCAATGTTGAGAAAAAAAGAAACCAAGAAAAGAAAACAATCAACTTATCAATATGCAGAGGTGATTGTAAATAGCCACTACGGAAGAGAACTACATTTTGTAGCGGACACACTCGGGGATGTGAGGAGTTCATTCACTAGGTCAATACACGGCTGCCTGTAGTAAATCTGAACACCGTTCAAAGGTCAAATATATGTATTTGTATGTGATATAAATAAAATATATGTACAGTATGTACGCTGTATCAATGATGTACCACTCGTTGTATAAATTTTTCATTAAAAGGAAACTCAGCAAGCTTCGTTTCCTTTTAATGAAAAATTTATACATCTCGTGGTATATCATTGATACAGCGTACATACTATACATATATTCTATATATATATTAAAAATAACATGGCATTTAAAGTGTTGGTATAAAGCAATTTGATATACCAATACTATTGGTATATCAAATTGTGATCCGCCCATGGCGCAATAATACGCATATATAAACAATCTAGCGACCGTCTGCAGTTGATTCTAGATCAATGATGAATTTCCACACATTAATCATTAGTGATGTTACGTGTCTAGGCTCGTACAAAGTAACAAAGAAAAGAATGAAGCCAACAAGCTTTGTAAAATTTAACAAACATTTTATTTCCCTAGAAAAGCAAGGCAAAATATGAAAAAGGACTTACGGTTTATGAATCTAATCCAAAATTAATCCTATGAATGAATATAAGTCCTGACAATAAAAAGTCCTAAGTGAATCACAGTTCGAATCTCGGTGAAGTTCCAAGATGGAAGGCGATGACGTCTTCTATAACCTCTTTTGTGTTGACGTGTCAACAGTTCCTTTTTGAATCCAATAATAATAATAATAATAATCCAGCTTTAGAATTCCGAATAATTTCCAATAAATGTCTTTGTCCAAGAATTCGAATGAGCACAAGTATTCGCCAGGCTAAATAAATTATTAAATTCCAGAAATAAAAGAATCTTAAATCAAACTGGCAACAACAGAAAAATACCTTTGAGCTCTAAAGTTGTGAATTACGACTGAATTAAATCTGTAATAACATGGGTTAATAAGCCCTACTGATACGTAGATTTGACACTCGTGATGGGTCACGTGATCAATTAGATACAAGTTTAGTATCACGTAGACCAGCTCGTGATGGGTCACGTGATCACTTAGCTACAAGTCTAGTATCACGTAGACCAGATATGACCTTGACTGAGAATCAGTGATTCTTTCACTGGGAATGAATTAAAAAAGAAATTTAAAAAAAGTTGTTTACAAGTTCTGAATCAAGGTCGGGAACTAGGTCAGCTAAAAAATACAATGTTGTAATCATGACTTTTTTACTTTGAGAATAAGAAAAACAGTCAGAACTGAACTGAATTTATAAAAAAAAATTAAAAAAAATCAAATCCTGTAGACAAAATTATCATTACCGTAACATGTAATGCAATAAAATAAAATTTAAAAAAATTTAAAACTAGCAAACAAATAATTAAATTACATATACGTAACAGTGACGTATGAAAATAACGATGAAAAGTATTAATTATCCTCGTTTTCTAAATGAATTTAATATTGTGTACATTTTCATACAATCCTTTCTGTTTTCTGTTCCCCCCTCCCCTCTCATGCATAACGGACAAATTACGCAGAAATGTGGAGTGAGAGAGGAAAGGAATTTGGGCTGGATTATAACCTTGAAATAGAAGTAACCTACAAGAATGTAGTTCGTCGTAACGATACGTGTGCACTTTCCTTGGAATTTATCTACAGTGTTTATCAATGATACAAAGTTGCAAACCAAGTCGACATTATACAGTAAATTCCTCGGTTACGTGGTACAGATACTGTGATGTATGTAATGTTTTGTTGTTGTTTCTTAAACATACTATAATGTTTTAAAAATCGATTATTATTAATTAAATATGAAAATGTCCAAAAGGCCTGCCCCCTTCCTCTCTCTCTCTCTCTCTCTCTCTCTCTCTCCCATTGTTTCAAGATACGGGCTAATATCTATGAAATGACGAACGCAGAGAATTTCGTTTGTGTCATCCCACTGTATCTCAGGACTTATGAATGATGGTAAAAGTTAAGTCAAACCAACCAAAGGATGTGTATGAGAGAGAGAGAGAGAGAGAGAGAGAGAGAGAGAGAGAGAGAGAGAGAGAGAGTTTAATGTCGGTGGTACTGTTACTAGAGCAGAATAATGACTTAGATCAACTGTAAATATATTAAAATATTTTAATTACCTCTTGCTGATTCGTCATTTCGCTTAGTTTCTATTCCACATTAATTTCCATGCGCAGGTACCTGAATGGCAGCGTTCATGTGAATGGCGTAGCTAACCATGTGTTTTTGTAGTGCTCTACTTTTATCACTAAAACCATCTTTCATGTTTATATCATAAGCATGTATTATATTGATTTCATCAATGTGAAGAAAAATAGAAACGAAAAAGAAAACAATCAACTTGTCAATATGCAAAGGCGATTGTGAATAGCCACAAAAGGCATAGAACTACATTTTGTAGCGGACACACTCGGGGATGTGAGGAGTTCATTCATTCGGTCAATACACAGCTGCCTGCAGTAAATCTTAGCTCCGTTCAAAGGGCAAATATATGTATTTGTATGTGATATGTTGTTGTTGTTGTAGGGTTTAACGCCATTTTTCAGCACAAGATAGGCTATACATGGCCGCCGGTATAAATGGTGGAGGAAGAACCCGGGAAAATCCCGGAAAGAACCACCGACCCGCGAGAAGCTACTGGCAAGCTTTCTCACATACCCACATTGGCCGAACCCGAGATTCGAACCCATGCAGACAGAGGTGAGATGGCAGTGATACGTAACGGTGAGTGCTTTAGACCACTCGGCCACTCGGGGTCCCTGTATGTGATATAAATAAAATATATGTACAGTTATGTACGCTGTATCAATGATAAACCACAAGATGTATAAATTTTTCATTAAAAGAAAACTCAGCAATCCTCGTTTTCTTTCAATGAAAAATGTATACATCTTGTGGTATATCATTGATACAGCGTACATACTATATATATATATATATATATATATATATATATATATATATATATATATATATATATACACTTTTGCTCGAGATCGTGTGCCAACGTTAGATTATTCTAAAGCAGCATACCTTAGGTCCTTGTCCTATAACTCTACTCAATGATTAAAGCATTCAGATATTTATTAATTACTATTCTACGTCTGTTTCTGTGCCCAGAACTCTTAGAAAAGCATTAAAGGTCAACTATAATATAATACATAATATATATCAAAATGTTCATTTTTTGCTAAACAGCTCAGAAATGTGCATTAAATATGCATACTTTAACTCACCGAGGAGAAAATTAAGTTAATTTGTGCATTCATCGATGTTTTACGGAAAATGCTCCGGAAATTTTTTTATACTTCCGGGTATAATAGGATTTCTGGAAGTGATGTACTGTCGAGAAGTCACTCAAGTTTACCGTATGTGGTGATAATGGTTGAATCTAGTGAACCAATTTCAGCCTGAACGAGACGAGAACGTTGGCATGGATGAAGACCCTAAAGAGAACATAGAGCATAATGAGGCTGAGCATTGTTTGGGCTACTAATTCTGGTAATTGCTATTATCATTATGGTAATTATTATTATTATTTCCTTTATTGTATTTCAATTTCATGATGAAAAGGGAAGGGCACGAATTTGGGCAAAACTTGGATGTCTTCAGAGCAGATTTTCATTTTTAGGCTTGGTTTATCAGTGTAACTAGTGTTACAATTTAAACACTTAAGACTGAGACTCTGAGAGGTTAGGAAATAAATACTTTATTAACTTTATGGCTCAAGTTTGTTCACAATACCAGTAGCAGAGGAAGTATAAAGGTGTATGGGGGAAACAAATCTCGAGAACAATACATTTCTGATTAATTGTGTGGTTCATTATTGTGGTAGATTAGGTAGAACAAAAGTCTGACCATCAGACCAAGCATCACATATATATTTTGTACTTTGACATGCAAAAGCTACAATTTACCTACAAGTTTGCTATCTAACACAATAATGAATGACAGAGTGTATTTACCATGTATATTAATTTATTCAGATGTACGTGTGGAAATTTTAGCAGTAAAGAAATAGTTGATGACTATAGATGCTGTAAAAAGACCAACATGATTTCAGATAAGACGGAGGTCAGGGTGGAGTGTGTCACTGATCATCCTAGATTTCACAGTTTGCTTGGATGAATATGTCCTGGATGCAGCATGCTATGCCTACAGACAGCAATATGGAAATCGCAAGGAAGTTCTGTCAGAGTACGTGAACACTTGTAGGCACAGTATTCTTATAATAGGTATGATGCCACTGTTAAGGTCAATTTTTGGACAAGTAATTGCTGTATACATATGCTTAATATTCCTTTTGATCAAGTCCCTCCGTTATTGACAAAATGTACCACTTTTCTTGAGTGTTGAATTTTCACCCAAACCTTTCAGTTTGAGAATAGATCCTTCGAAAATCATTTGTCCATTATCTTGGAAATTCTCGTGAAAAAAATCTTTCCTTTAATAATCTATAATTTCATTTCTTGAACAGATTCTGTACTATGTTATTAAAAACATATTGTTGTCTGTTCATGTTCACATTTGATTCATTTAGCTTCCTACCATTGGTTGTAGTAAAATCTAATTTTATGCTCAAGATCTTGACTTTGAAAACATGAAATACGTAACAGAAAACTGGAATAGATGAAATAACATAACTTTTATTTTAAGTTTAATAATTTGTTGCATATTCTATTTTTAGTCGTAATACAGGGTTTTCAATAGACGCGTAAACTCGGGTTTTGACGCGTGAAATTGAAATATGACCCATTTATGATGCGCGGACATTTCGACTTGTGCGTCTTTTTGACGCACGTAGATTTGGGCTGGAGCATCAATCTTAATTACCCCTGATTTGCCTCCGGCTTAGTTTCTTATTAAGAGACAGCCGTCCATAACAAATGTACTGTAGGAAGCACTGACTGACATCTGCTCGACAACAGTTTACACCTTGACGGCCAATAATATTGCACCAATGGAAGTTATATATGAAATGGGTGGAGCTAACGCTTAGGCGCAACTGAATTCGGTTGAACTGTGTTGAGATTACGTTTGAAGTTTATGATTGAGGAAGAGGAAATAATTATGACACGAATCGCCTTTTGATCCCATATCAGAATTGGTATGTATGATCAACTGGTCAGAACTGGAGCATATGGCGGCTCGCGAAGCCGGTTGTCAAGGTGTGGACCAACTTTAATAATTTTATTGGCGATTTAATTTGCTTCGTTTGGCAGAATGTTTAAAACTTCGGAATCATTTATAACTTCACTGGATTCATTTCTGATAGAATATCGGTGTTTGTTTGATTGCGCTTTAAATTATAATCATTTAGACAAAACGGGAATATATGACTTCTCTTGAAGCCAGTTTTCAGTGTGGGATTATGTATTATTGTCTATTAATTTGTTTCCATCGGCAAAACATTTAAAACCTCGACCATTTTAATTAATGGATCATTTAGAAAAAAACTGAACGGACACAACACTCAGTGGATACATCTGAACTTGAAAATCACAACGGCGTAAAGGAGTACATTTTCTTTTCTGTTTCAGTATCGGAAACGACCTGCCGGTGTTGAATTTTCTGACCCTCAGGCTCCAGAAAAACAGAAAAATAGTGTCAGCTCTGAGGAGATGTAGAAGGAGAGTCAATCTCTGACATTTGTTACAAAGTTTAAGAACGATTGGAAAAGTAAGCTGACAATTCTGTGATGTACATCCTTGATATCTAAAAAATATATAACCTTCACAGTTGTATGGGTACATGTTTCCGTATAATATGATTTGAGCAGATCATAACAGAATATGTTGAGAAGTTGAAAATATAATAAAGTATAAAATAATTCTCTATCTGTTTCATATACAAAATTTATACACAGTAACACGTAGAAAGAGAAACACTGTCACAAAATTCAGATTGTAAAATACTGTACAAGTACTTCTCATTATTCAGCACGAGACAAGAAATCTTAAACATCATTTGTTTCCACCAATAACGAGGAATCACAGCTATGGCCTCGTGACTGTTCAAAAGAACTGACTCTCAAAGTTTCAGTTTTGACTCTTGAGATTTTAATTTTGACTCTTGAGATTTTGGAGCCAAGGGTCAACTGACTCTTCAGTTTTTAAATCTATTGAGAACCATGATAATAGATACATGGCTACATATAGGTGGCAGTAACTGTCTATCAACTGACCATTTCCTCCATCTCTGCCATCAACTCTTCAACATAACCTGAAAAATGGTTACCCAGGTAATTAAAAAAAACTCTGAAAAAAAATCAACTGCCTATATTCAGACTGAGAATTTACCAAAGAGAATTAATGGAATTGGAAACAAGATATAAATAGTTTGCACTTTAACATACATATAAATCAAAGCTGAATGAATGAATGAAAATGAGTAGTAGTAGTAGTAGTAGTAGTAATAATAATAATAATAATAATATTTTTTTGCGATATATGATTTTGAGTATGCGCTACAAAAATGACCTGCACTGACTTTGTTTTGATTAAAATCCATAAAGTCTGAGTTGCTTTACTTTGGTTAGTTACTCCCTTCTGTGTGTGTGTGTGTGTGTGTGTGTGTGTGTGTGTGTGTGTGTAAAACGGGATGGGGCAGCAATATTAATGGGGGGGGTAACTTTATTCTTAGTGATATGTTCACTGTCCAACATTGTATGTGCGTGATTGGATTTTTAACATAGCTTTAACAATTGTTCAGTCATATCGCTACGATGTCTACAGTGTAACAGTTTACAGTGATATCAAGCACTGGGGCACCATGACGCAGACATGTAGCATGATGTGCCACCCAGTCACATTATCCTGACACCAGGCCAACCAGTCCTAACACTAACCTGTTAATGCTGAGAGCCTAGCAAGGCAGCTGTAAGTACCATTTTTATAAGTCTTTGGTATGACTTGGCCGGGGCTCAAACCTGCAACCTCCCGCATCCGATGCGGACACTCTAACCACTAGGCCACCGAAGCGACCTGTCTAACATTAAATTAATTTTAAACATACAACTATTATATTACTATATGTGCCTGTATATGATTTTATCAAATGGTATCATTCAGTGTAGTAAAAATTGCAATATCTACATATGCTTGGCAACATGGCACACATCAGAATAGTGAGTGGTTGTCATATTCTCTCTGATCCATTTCTGTACCTGGACATGCCTGTCTGTAATAATAGTGACCACCTCCACACCATGCTTCTGTAGTTTTTTTTTTTTTTATATCGCTCTAGAAAGTCCCTCTCCCCTCTTTCTCCATGTGGTAACTGCTCTTTGCTTCATTTCTCTGAAAAAAAGAGAAAATAATGTGTTGAGAAAAATTAATATTGCTTCTATTTCTTGTAATGTCACTTGCACATAGCTTAAATGTATTTACCAACAATTTAAAAATGGACTTTTGCATAGGTAACATTGAAAAAGTAGCTCATTTTCTTGCATGAGTAATCATGTGTGAATGAGTACATGAAAATTGCAATGCCTTTTCTCCTTCTCTTTACTTGCTTGATATTTACTTGACAACCTTTGAACTGAAGTAGGTGAAATTTTAGACATGTGTCTGGTGATCATCATGGTTTTCACACAGATGAGGGATTCTCATTAATATGCTTATCAATAACAGTGTATCATAGCTAAATAATAAAAATGTTGACAAGTTCATGGCCTTCTGAGTCAAACCCTTACGTGATCACACTGAGCTTAGTGAATAAAATGTAATGTAGCCAGATAAGCATGTACTGTAGGTCAGATTATGCTCATTCTGTAGCATTTTGAAAGGCGCAATTATAACGGTGAATATCTACGGAACCGCATTCCTTTGTTCCTCTTTCACATAAGTGGCCACGAATGATTTCATAAAATGACACAGATATAAAACATTAGTAAACTAGTCAAGGGTGCCCTGCCCAAACTCATTAATATTCATACAGACTGCAGATCCTTGTACATGTAGACCGACCACAATCTAGTGCCGACCATACCAGTTGTTTTTCCACAGACCTCAATGCTAATGTTTTGTGAAATAAATATGCTTTCTATCCTACCTCAGCATGCTTGTCACATACTGTCAAAGAGAACAATGTTAGATTGTCAATTTGACAATGAAAGAGCCAGGTATTCCATTGCATTTAAGAGAGATAACTCTGCTTGAAGTACACAGGGGTAAGAGTTACCTAGTCACAACAGACTTATTTTCAGTCATTTGTACCACATTTAAAAAAAAATCATAAAAAATAAGAAAATTTGATCTAGATATGAACTAACATAATCTCACATGTTGCCAAGAGTCTCAACTTTTGTTTAAGCCTAACAGAAAGTATAACTCTGACATAAGACACCAATCACAACTAGTTTTGTTGTTTATTTCTGAAAAAAAAATGCTACCTATACCTTAAGCTCCGCCCACCTGGGGGTTGTACAATTGGTACGGTTATACCAGTACGCACTCGGCATTCTCAGTTTTAGTTAACGTGTCAGGAGAACCGTGCTCGTACTTGTATCCTCTGGCAAATCCAGATAAGCATGTAATATAGTTCGAGCAAAGAGGTAGACACCACTTTATCCGCACTTGTCGTGAAATCAGTAATACAAACGCAATGTCAGTAATTAAAATTGCAGATAACGGAGGACACACCCTCACCTTGACAAGCATCGATGGATACCACATCACTTGTTTCAGACCACCCGAGATTCTACGTGAAATTTTTAATAACATTCCACATCTGAAATGTCGACATGACGATGTGTTCATTTGATGCTCCAGTTAAATCCGGTACGTAAGCTCTCTCTCTCTCTCTCTCTCTCTCTCCGAGTTCCTCTAACCTTTGCAACCCCATTTTTGATGTTTGGACATTGATATTGGGGTCACAGGCACTTGATTCCGCGGTAAACTAATATAAATTTATCTGTAATCCGAGTTTCCTCTGACCTTCCCGTCGCATTTTTGATACTTAGACATTTCTGTTGGGGTGTATTGTCACAGTCCATTGGCTATCGAAAAGTTAGTATTCGCCGACAGCATTTGGTATCGTTATAGGGTAGTTGCTTACTGGCCGGTCTAGCAAACTTAACGACCTTGCATCGAGATACACCTGAATGATATCGATTGGAATATGATTTATTTTCTCAGAAATTGTGAACATAAGATTCTTTTCTTTAATGAGCTAACAGCTAACAGCGGAGATGAAATTACAGCGTTGATGAAATTTGACCTGGAACTCGCCATTTGCATTCTAGCCACATGTATGGGCAGCCGTCAACGCCAAAATTACATTAATCAAATAATGTAGTGTGAAATCAAATGATTTAACCCAGCAAATGAAACGATATATCCAGATTCCAAATGATGTGGTGTCATATGAAATGAACAAAACCGAATGATGAATTTACATTCCAAATGACGTGGTATTAAATGAAACGATGTAGTGTGAAATGAAATGATTTAACCCAACAAACGGAATGATGAATTCAGATTCCAAATGATGTTGTGTGATATGAAATGATGTAGCATGAAATGAAATAATTGAACAAAAAAAATAAAAAAAATAATGAATTCAGATTCCAAATGATGTTGTGTGATATGAAATGATGTAGCATGAAATGAAATAATTGAAAAAAAAAATAAATAAATAAAAATAAAAATAATGAATTCAGATTCCAAATGACGGGGTATTAAATAAAATGATTTAAAGAACAAAACGTAATGA
>JAECUM010061447.1:0-28935 GCA_016617855.1 Megalonaias nervosa
GTAGTCTTCATTAGTATTCACATGCTGAATGGAACAGTAGTCTTCATTAATATTCACATGCAGAATGGAACAGTAGTCTTCATTAATATTCAGTATCTTAATCTTGTTAAACTACAAACTATTAATCAACCCATGATTTTTCAGGCTGTTTCAAGTCTTGAAATGGATTGATAGAAAGATGATGATAAGCACATCTTGGAAATTAAATGTGATTACACATTGTTTTTTATAAAGGCAAGCATATCTCATACTCATACTGCATGAGATACAGGTCTGGTAAATGCCAGCAATACGCTTGTCAAGAACAACTTGGATCTGACTGGGATTCACTCAGATAATCAAGCAGGGAAGTTTGAACAACAGCATCCATCCAGTCTCTAGTGAGTGCAAAGGTTAACACAAATTACACTTGCATTGCCTTCAAACCCCTATTGAACCATTTAAAGCAGCAAAGACAATATCTAATTAAGACTAAATTCAACTGTGCAAAAGACATAAACATGGTACAGTTTGTTTTAGTATTTGTGTCATTGTGATTATGTGAGTTAGTGTGCATATGTGGGTGTATTTGTGTGGTAATGATATTTGATAGTGCTAACTTTACCAACTAATTTTTGTTTGTAAGTGTATTAAATGCTAGAAAGACATTGCATTTTCTTTTATTCAGATTTAAATTTCCATTTGTTTTCTATAGGACCATATGAAAGGATATTTTATTCTCAATTGGATGATGTTACTATTTTGATCACACATACTGACACCTTATAGACCTGAAGATAATATTATTTTCTGAATTTTTCTCCCCACCCCTAAACCTTTTACTGGAATATGATAGGCATGATAAAGGCAGATTATTAAAAAAGTTCCTTGTAACAACCTGATTTAATATACTGAAGCCATGCATATATAAAAGCTATGCCTACCATTTGTCTGACTTCTATAGTCCTATGATTTTCAAAAGCCTGATAAGAAACTTCATTTCATGCGAATTGAACACACTTTAGTTTTAACACTAAACATTTTCTGTCATTCTTTTACACAAAGTTATAGGTCAAACTTGTATAGATAAATACTTGGAGAGCTATTCAAAACAAGTTCATTTAATAATTTATGGAATACTGGATTTCAGGAAAGGACAGATAAAATCAAAGGTATACGTCAGAAGAGACATATCAATCTGACACTGAACATAGTTCTAATACATGCAAATTTAGCATTGTGCATGGTACATGTAAGCAGTTCTTATACACATACCAATGGTTGCAGTTCAAAGATTGGCTTAAAAGGTATTCCATGACAGTCAAGATAGAAACAGAAGTACAGTAAATGGTACATTAAATGTCCATCTGTGAATAACATTCCACTAAGCAGATAACTGAAATGATTAGTACAGAAACCATTTTCTTTCTCTAACTTTCTGACATTGACATCAACAGGCTTCTTTAAGTGCAGCCATCCACAAAGTTTGGTCCTTGTCTTGATTTAGACCGAATACTATTGTTCACAAACAATTTTTCTTCTTTCAGTTAGTGATATTCTTTTTTGATGTTTTGACTTGAACATATATTGTTTTCTTCTTTATACCAGGTGTAAGCCATCTACAAGTTGTGGTTGATGTGTGTAATGGAGAACTGATGTTGCTGTATTCTTTCTGTCATAGTAACATTGACCTTGGACATGCTGACTCAAAATGGACAGTTCTTTCTTAACTCAAGTTATTGTGCAAAAAAAAACAATTTTCTTCTTTGTCAGTGACATTTGCTTTGAACTTTTGAGACTGAAATCAATAGGAATCTCCCTTACCCAAAATCATAAGCCATCCACAAAAGTCTAGATGATGAAGTTTTTCTTCATCAGTCAGTGACCTTGACCTATAGTGTTTGGCCCCAAATTGATATGGTTTATTTTTTCCCAAAGTACAAGTCATCCACAAAGTTTGGAAACTGTAGATGGAAAATAACTCAGAGCTGTTGTTCTGGAAACCAATGTCTCTGTTTTGTCACAGTGCACTTGACCATTGATGTTTTGAGTCCAAATTTCTTGCTTTTCTTTCTTACCCAATCCAAGCAATCCACAAAGTTTGGTAACTGTGGATGGTGGACAACTCAAGTTGTAATGTAATTGGCAACAGATGGATGGATGGACTTTGCAACAATTTAACATGGCCTGCCTTATGGCATATCAAAAGTGGACCATATGTTGCTCACCTGGCTTATACAACTTAAGTTGACAGTTTCACTTAAAGCAGGCTTCTGTAGTCCTAAATAAACCTGTATCCCAACATTAATATAATGTCAGTAGTGAATTTTATATGGTAATAAAACAAAACAAAATCGAAAGGGAATGTGTAGCTCTAGAAAACTAACAATCAAAATAATTTAAGATATTTATGATATAATATTATGTGCCATGTTTTATCAAAATCAGATGAGAAATAGAGCCTTTAGTGAAGTTTCAAGGTCAAACAATCAGGTGCATGAACATCTCATTAATATGAACAAATTTCACTTTTTATAGAATTCATCTAACACCATGATAAAATAAGCTCATTTACCACATAAATCCAAATTCTCCAGTTGAAACAAACGCAGCCAGCCTAATACAAGCTTACCTCATATATATTCTAAGATATTTGCTTATAACTAAATCCAACCAACATTTTGTTAATGTAAGACCCATGACTTGAAACAAAATCTGATCATAAACAGAGTTACATAGAGTGCTCGAAAACAGTCGGTCAGATGCAAGATCACAGTCAGTCAGATGCAGCAAGATCACTAATTGCTATCAACTTGTTAAAGATAATGATGACATAATACATTGTTCCAAAGTTTAAGCAAAATCAAATCAGAAATATGGCACACACACAACCATTGTGATGCAAGATCACCTTATTAATATGCATAGATCTTGATAATTATCAAATACTTCTGACATATTGATGGCATATTTCAAGTCTGACCAAAATGAGAACAGAAAATTAACCTCTGGAGTAATAAGAAGTCAATATGATGCAAGATTATCTCATTGGTATATGCAGATCTCAATCATTCTTGAACTTATACAGGACTTTGATGATATAATCATATATGCAAAAAATAATCAAGTTAGAAGTATAGCCTAAAAGGGTGGCATAAAGTAATTATAGATGGAAGGAGAGACAACTGAGGACAGATTCAGGCAATAATGTAAGTTCAATCTGTCAGATTAAAATGAAAGTCTGCATTAAAACAATCAACTTACTATAAATCAGAAGACTGATGCTGTAATTGGTACTTCCTTGTTTACATGTCCATACTCTTTCATCTCTTGATCTGTTCAAAGACTGGAAAATAAATTCCGTCTTGCTAGGATCTGCTCTGAATGTGTAGCTGCCATATGAATCTGGATCACAAACGACATCGCTGCATTGTACTGGGCCTGGAGGTAGGTACCAATATCTTGGTGCAGGAACAAAGCATGAAACTGTGGATGTCTGGTTCACCTCTGGGACTTTTGGAGTTATAGCAATATTCCCTGTAAATGAAGACCAGGAATCACAGTCATAAATAGTTTGAACATTCAATTAAACTTGGTCCAAAATGTTGTAGTGAAACAGAATACTTACAGTATCTCATTTTGTTGGGATATTTGTGCAGGGTCTAAAACAATAAGATCAAGCCCAATCTGAATTAATGTACAGAATATATACACATTTGAAGCGCGAGCATGATTTTGATTTCATGGCCAGTTAGCTGTATTAGGTCAGTTTCTAGGAACCAGATTCTTCCAAATCTCATACGATGATATAATGTGTTTCTGTGTTTTTAGTTCCTTACTGTATTTATATACAAAACACCATTTTACATTATGGTCATAATATGATAGTTGCAAGAGAATGACGAGTGGAAAAACATGGAACAAAGTGCAAAATATGTCTGCATTTTGCATTTAATGTTACAGATCATAACAGATTTCCTATCATACTCAAACTGATTATATCACAGGCATATATGCTGTTCAACTCTTTTCCATATTTTGAAAAGCCAGATGTTCATTTGGTTTTAGTTTCACTTAAACAGCAGACAGAAAAGTATGGAAATAACAAGTACACAGTACTCTAACTTACTGCAGTATAAATTGCCATCAATTAATGAGTTGTAATCACTTCATTTTTTGAAAGTTTAGTTAGATCTGTTGATGAACACTTCTTACCTGTGCAAGGTACAACAATTTTCTCATTGTCATTCTAATAAATAGAGTACCAGAAAGGAGACAGTCAAAACCTGAAAATCATGTTATTTAATGTAAGTGATAGCAATGAAAAAAAATGTGTTCAACAGAATATTTTATATCTGTTACTTTAACATAATACACTGTAATATTATAATCCATGTTTGTTAGACACAAGATAAAGTATATTGCTAGATAGGTAAGATGTGACTAGCCTTGTCAATACTTCATTTGGAATGCAGCCTGTCATTCAGATAGCAGTATTTAGTACATTTGTAGACCATCTGTAAAGATTATTTCTTTAATCTGTGTACTTGACCCAAATGTTATTGTTTAGCTGGATGATATCAGACTTAAAGAACATGTAAGAATATCCATATCCATTTCCTTATACAAACTTACAAGTGTGTTTGCTTTGTTTTATGTATTGGGTATTGCAACACAATTAATTAACATTAACAGGCTCTAGTGGCAGAAACAGTCTGCATTTCGATATGATTGGAATAACAAGTTTATTATGGGGGTGTACATGTAAAGTAGAAGTGTTGAAAGGGAATCCAAAAAGATAATGCCATTTTTTTTAAAGGTCACCTTGTTCCTGAAAGATGTGAATATGACTGTAATTTCTGAAGTCAAGAATGTCACATGGTCAAGAGCTAAATGCAATAATTTCACCAAAGCCAGGAAAAGATTATATATCGGCCATAATAAGCTTCTGTTGTTATAAAGGGGGGGATTTTGTTGTAAGGGTGTGGGGATTTTGTTATAAGGGTGTGGGGACTTTGTTGGATGGGTGTGGGGATGTAACAGAGATTCTAACATAAACAGTGTCTCTGTTGTTGTAAGGGTGTGGGATTTTGTTGTAAGCATGTGGGGATGTAACAGTATCTCTGAAAATTGAACTTGAGTCAGTGATGTGCAGCATATGAGCAAAAGTGCACATCACATTTGCATTCCCTCACCAAATTGTGTGATTCTAGATAGGACACTATACACAGCATGTATATATTGTCATTAATGACAAAGAAAATGCAAAACTTGAACTCAGCCATTAAAATTTTAGATAGAAGTCAATGTGACTTTCTGGGTATAGTTGTGGTAATAACAGAGATGTAAATAATCATACAGTTTATTGATTCAGAAATGCAAATTTAACCAGTCACTGAAGAATGAAACATTGGTCACAGTGACCTGCTCTTAGATGAGGGTGTAGAACTCTAAAAAATGCATCCTCTCACCAAATTGTATGATTTCAAGTATAGAAGTATTATACAAACACCTACGTGGTGATGAGCTAAATATAAAAATAATATAGCCCAGGAACATGTTAAATGTGGGTCACTTTGACCATTTTTTGTTGTAAGGCATTGGAGTATGCATGGTTTGATGATTCCAAGTCATGAAAGTGTGAAATATGGATCACAATGACCAACTTCTGTGATGTAGGTATAGAATTCAAAAGTTTCATCCCCAAGGTTTTCATGAATCTGTTTATATTGTTACGATTCTATGGTCATAAACTATGTAACAGAACGAAGCAAAACCAACAAGTTTTGTAAAACTTAAGAAACAATTTAATTATCAAATAATGTTATAAAATGAAAATTTAATAAGAACTTACATTTCTATGAATTGAATCTAAAATAATTCTGAAAAGGTTATATTAAAGTCCAAAAGATTGAAATGTTCCATATAAATTTCAGAACCAGGAATATACCAGTCTGCCAACAGTCCTGACATGTTAAAATGGCACTATCCAGAACAACTCTGAATAATTCACGGTGGTTCCAAAATAATATTATACTCCAATGAGCACTTTCTATTTCCACTGAATGATCTAAACAAATATTTTTCTGCTCAGATAATATCTAAATACATCATAAAATACATCTGCAGACTTGATTTTACATCAAGAACACAAGAAATAAGAATGAGAAAACTGCCCACTCCAAGCTACAGGCAAAAAGGCTAAAACACACATGTTATCACTACTTCAATGTGGCAAATCACAAATTTTCAACATCATAACATGATTTAACCTCTCCAATGGGAATTAATTTAATTCTTCTAAGATACAACCTGACCAACCTGTCCAATGGAAAAAAAATGAAACTTATAAACATATTACTAATAAGTTTATCGTTAGTAACTGTCCATACATATGTAAGCATCTATTTATAGATCCTATACAGTTTTAAGTTCTTTAATATCTCAAAAAGAATTTTGTACCTGAGTACAAGAAATTCGCTAATATTTGGACCATGATGATCATTACTATTTATAGTCATGATTATAAACTGCACATAATGCAGACACAATACAAAGCTACAAAAAATAGATATACTTAACACCATAATAATATAACCATATATTAATTGGGTGCAAAAAACCTAATTTGTTCTGAAGTATGTAAAAACAACCTAAGCCAGAACAAATATGAAATGTGGGTCACTTTAACTCACATCACTTGGCTGGTTGTGTCTGCTTTTAACTCTTTGTTATATAAAGGCATCCAAAATGTCCAATCTGATGATTCTGGCATGAATGGAGCTTGATAAATTTACTATAACAAAATTTAGTCAATGTCAGTGAAGCATAAAATATAAGTCACATTAGCTTTCTTTTCTCATGATTGTGTTGGACTCATCCAGATACATCCCATCACAAAATTTCATGAATATCTACAGTTAATTGCCATTTTGACTAGTACACTTGTCTTTCTGGAACTGATGTAAATGATACATATATGATAACGTAATGGAAAACGTTATATTTTAAACCATTAGCAAAAAGTTCTTACGTTGAGGTAAGATAAAATCATTTATGAAGACATTTTGTATAAAGTACCAGTTTTTATGTAAACCAAATGGTCTTTAATTATTGTTCAGGAGTAGGCTGGTTTGGTTCAATTCAGATGATGAATATCATTAATTTAAATCATCATTTACATCATCCCCCCCCCCAAAAAAAATAAAAAAACAATTATTCAAATGATTTTTACATTTTTTTTACATGTCACGATGAACTAGAGATTTTGTGACCTAAATCACTTGTAAATGTCATAAGAATATCTGACATTCAAAATGTGAGTCCAAACAAACACATTTTTAACTGCTCAAATACTATTAATCATGTGTTTGAACATTAAATAATAAAAACATTCAAAATGAAACCCTAAACACTATATAAGACACATATAAGATGGTAGAATTCACTCAAATAATTTTAAGTTTCAATTTTGTATTTGAACACATAATTCTACAATTTGCTTCAAAAAGCTAAACATAGCCTGAGTTGCTTCTTTCAATTTCAATTACATGGTAGTTGCTGGCTTGGCTTTTCACTTCATTTTTTAAAAGTAGGTTTTAAAATAAATGATTTTATGGCTTCTAAACACTCCAGCATTAACTATAAAGCAGCCATAGACTGTATAAGCTGATGTTTCATTTGGTCAGGTACCCTTAAGAAGAAAAAACCTTGGCTGGTCTCTAAGAGCATGGAATCTGTGAATCTCTAAATTATTGTCTGTGCAATGGCTAGAAATGAATGAGATTGTGTCTGCTTCTGCTTTGACAGGAATGTAACTCCTGGGAAGGCTGAATGTCATGCAATATGTAGGACTTGTAATAAAGAATTGCATGGAATAATTATTTGTATCAAACAGCATTATGAAGTCTGCAACCAGACACAGAGCAGAAGTGACATGGAAGCCACCCCTGTTACTGAGAAACCAGTCTCTTCTGTCACTTTTTTAGTACCAAGAAAATGTGAGGCTTCTTCAGTTCAGTCAGTGTCAAAGAAGTGGCTTAAGCAATATCCTGCCAATGTCAACTTTGTGATGTAGACATCAGCAAGCATGAAAACAGCATTAGATTTACAAGTGGTCTGCTTCATTTATGCCACTAACACTGCATTGTTAGCTGTGGAATATTAGGAACTTGTCAAACTTGTCAACATTATACATCCTGGATACCAGCCTCCATGTCAAACTAATATCGGTAGTAAGCTTGTAGATGGAGTGCAAACTATAATGCTAGGTGAATGCATGCACAAGCTGATAAGCTACACTACATCCATGACTCTTAATGGTGGAAGCAATAAACTGACAACCTAAATCTGTTCTTAAATTCACTAAATTTTCATTAAGAAATAAACAAATTCTGACTTAGATTTTAAAAAATCTGATTAAATAAAAAAATTTATATTTAAAACAAAAATTTATTTTTTGCAACCCTGCAACTTTAGAATTTGCCACTGGCATTTTATGAGCATGTGTTTACTTTAATATACAGTGACAGTGGCTATGAATCCATCAAAAGGTGAAAATTGTTACGGCTAGTGTCACCTGTGCCCAACAATTGGTCATCCTCATTGAGTGTCATCATGTGATGAAAGATTGATCATTGAAATTAAATTTTACTGATCCAAACAGTGGTGTCATGACCTCTCTGTAATCAAGAAATCAAATGAAACTGTCGATAGTCAGAGTTTCCCACTAAAACCATTTTATTTGACTCATTTAACTTATATCACTCTGACAAATTTCCAAATAGGCTAGACCAGATCCAAATTAATAAAATGTATTGAAGTATTTTTTCATATTAGAAGGTATATTGATACTATGCTTTGCACACTAAATCAGGTTCCTCTTTATTTATTAATTGGTTTAAATCTTTGTGTAATGCAGGTGATGTGAAAATCTGAATTATTATTGAATTAAAACTATAGTGATTTGGAGCTACCAGTTATCATTACTGGGTAACCAAGCTTCATGAAAATTATTCTACCCCTGATTGTCTAAAATCATCCATTTTATTAAACCTGTTTAAGTCATCCATTTTATTACACCTGTTTAAGTCATCCATTTTATTACACCTGTTTAAGTCATCCATTTTATTACACCTGTTTTGCTTTATTGGTTTTAATGGCACTTTTAACACATTATCATGCCACAGTGTTTGGTCAAGGTACATGTTCTAAAACTATAGCTATTATTTGTAAGCCATCACATTTTTCACATCTTTAAACTTGGAAAACTGTTGTTTTCTTCTAAAAAAATTAAATAAATGAAAATCAAATCAAGAACTGTTAAGTGTACACACATTGACCTTTTAGCAACAACATTTTACCTGAAGTTATTCTGGTGTGAAGTACAGTCAGGATGAAAATGACCCAGGGCATCTTTTATTTTGGAACAAAAAGTAATTTCCATATATCTGTCATAGACTAATTGTATTCAGACCTGGAAAAGAGTTAAGATAAAAGGAATTAGCTAATCTGCATGTACACTGGACAGAACTTTAGCATTTTCTAGTGATTGGATACCACATTTTTCATTAATTATGGTTTAGCATTTAACTCATGTGAACTCCTAAGTAAATATAATAATGATAATTTCCAATTTCCCCAAAATAAGCATCTGTTCTTGGAGAAACAAGTGCAGGATTCACTCTAATTTCTAAAGGAGAGGACCAAGTGGAGCTGAGATCACTCACCTGACTGACATCTATCATCTATCATCCATCCAATTCAAAGGGCACATGGTCAAAAAATCAGGGTTATTATGATGTTTTCATTGAAAGCATTTATATTTTTAATAACATCAGCCATATTATGTGACTAAACACCATTACTTATATAAACCTGAGTCATCCATGACATAAGGCATTTTATATTGGCCAAATTCCATACAGCAGTTTTCAGAAAGATTTTTGCAATGTTTTTCTAATGCTAGTAACGGCAGTCCAGCAGCAATAATTTCCATCATATCAACATAATTGTGAAAATGTGAAATGTTTCCATGCTTTCTGTCAAGTTTAAGATAGTTTAGTTTATTGGTTTTTGAGAAAAGTAATTTTAAAGATTTATCAGTTAACAGGTGAAATATTTGATGGCAGATTGGCATCATTTATGCTAAACTTGAAGGCCTTCTTGCCTTGATAATTCTAAACTTGAAGGCCTTCTTGCCTTGATAATTCTAAACTTGAAGGCCTTCTTGCCTTGATAATTCTAACAGAACATTTTTTTAATAAATACGAATAAATAACATTATCATACAGGTAAGAGAATCTTAATTTGTACTCTATGGATTATGTATGATAATGTTATTTATTTGTATTTATAAAGAATTCTGTCAGTATTATCAAGCATTCTTCTGTAGCATCTAGGGATACTACTTTCCTTTCTGTTTGGTGTATATTTGTAATCCAAGACAATTATTTTCATATACCTTAATTTCTGTCTTAAGAATCCATGATGACTGTGTACAGATAAGAATTGATTACTAGGTCAACATGTGATTTTGTCAGCTATGCATGGATGCCCATACCACTGACACTCTAAAATCACATTTTCGTTAAGGGCGCACATTGATATGGTATAGGGGTCAGTGCTTACAGGTAAGGAGATGGTTGCTGTTTACCCACTGACCCAGGCTCAAATTTCTGTAGAGCATGAATCAAAATCTGTATAATAATGCTATTTATTTGTATTTATAAAAATATCATTTTAATATTATCAAGCATTCTTCTGTAGAATCCAGGAATAGCACTTTCCATTTTTTTGTTTGGTGTATATTTGTAATTCTATTGTTATAGATATCTTTATTATATACTAATTTATAATATAGTTTTATTTAAGTCAGTTGGTTTATGAATTTATATTTTAATTATTTAATACAGTTGCTGACTTGTGTTATAGTAAAAGTACATGTACAATATGTGTAAAATTTCATTCATAAAACAAGGCTGATTGCCAAGGTCACGTCAACAACTATTTCGGTCAAAGTAAGCCATGCATTAGATTGAATGGAGGTCAAAAAACATCATGTAATCCTAGGAAGAGTATGCTTGTCCTATAGAGATATCATGCCCGCCCTAGTTGTTGGTTGGGTCAATAATCAGAAAAGGTCAGAACATGGCTGTTAAGTATTTCATAATATAATCTCTTAAATGTTCAAGAATCTTTTGGTGATTAGATTTTGTTGATTTGGTGTGCCCATAGAGATTGAATAAGAAAAATAATTTGGTGAATAATTTGGTGTGCCCATAGAGACTGAATAAGAAAAATAATTTGGTGAATAATTTGTTGTGCCCATAGAGACTGAATAAGAAAAATTAAAGCACCATGTTAGGATTCTGCACTTTACAGATAGCTTTGAAAGAGAGAGAGAGAGATTTAAGTATAATTTGTTTGTTAGTGTAGCAGAGTGGAAAAACATTTATTCTAAAACAGACAGTACCTGTCCAATTATGTGAAATTATTCAAAGACTTGAACATTTAAATAATAAATAATTCAGTGTGATTAATGTGAAAGAATCAGGGACATTTGTGATATTATGCTTTTGTGAAATGTATCTTAAAGTAAAATCTTTTGGATTTATTTGTGGTTATTCAGTGTTGCTAGCACTTTGCAAATAAGCACATTAGAATCTCCATTTGAAATACCTTAGGTCTGAGTTTTCGGGTTAATCTGAAATTGATAGTACAATATAGGATAATATTCTACGAACTAATACACTGTAACTTATTTTTAATTCTTTCAATCTGATTATATATATATATATATAAAAGGAACAAGTTCTGATTAATTTAAGTTTCCATTTCATTAAAATCATTGCTTCTAATATCTTTTTTCAAAGTTATTATCACTGTCCATGCCTAGAAGCCAGACTATTTGTAACCTTGGAGGAGCAATCTGTTTCAGACGTCTACTTCATGTATCAGTAACAACCTTGATTAGCTACTCAAGCTGAGATGAACTGGGCTGCGCTCGCTTTCAACACGTTTCACACCAAAGATGATAACCATATTTTGTTCATGGACCTAGACATCAGACGGTAAAAAAGAGCGTGAGGTGAGCCTGATTATAAACAATCATCCACGAGGCCCTCCCTGCGGGGACATAAGTCACCATCCTCATCAAGTTTCTCATCCAAGACCAGCACATGGAGAGAACATGATGGCTGAAAGCCTATGCAGAAGGGTATCGAGAGGGCATTAGTGAAGTTAGGGCATGGCGATCTCAGGAACAGCCCAATCAGCTACAGTGTGTCTGAAGTCCAGACTTGATCGCCTGTTTAAACAGGGGATTTCTGGGAATAGGATGTCCCATCCTTTGACTGGTCAGCCACTTTTGGAAGGGATGACTCCAGAAGCAGTGAAATTAGTTTTAGAGTACCGACCATGGTGGAGAAGATCTATGACAAGAAACAGACGTCAAGACGTATAAAAATGCATTAACAACCAAGGTCTGTGTTGCCACTCTTTCTACCTCAACCAACTCACTCTAACGGCCCCTTTTCAGGCTCACAAACATCTCTTACGAAATAGATACTAATCAAATTTTGCTAAAATTGTATGTTTGCATATGTATGTGTGTCTATGCACACTTGGCAATGTTTGTATTTTAAAAATGACAGAAACGCCCCCAAAGTAACAAGAAAAAGAAAGACACAATCGTTCCATGCTTGTGTTAGTGTGATGGTATGTGTGATGCTGCATTGAGTAATAAATATGAATATATGACATACGCCTCCTGTGGTGTATATGTGACGGGAGATAGTGTATTGCATACTCCATTAGTGTTAGTGACAATGTCAGTGTAGGTTTTGGGTGGTGAATATATTTTACTCATCATCACTCTAGCATTTACATCGCCCCATATGTCAATTTACAGGTGAGGGTGTTGGTCAGTTAGGATGGGTCTTGACAACTAAGGATATGTGCTGATCAGTATTAATGTGTTGATCAGTAATTATGTACGCTGATCAGTAAGGGTGACTGTTTAATCTGCTAGGGTCCTCATAAATAGCCCTCAGTGCTAATACTCTAGATATTTCCTTTTGTATAATCATACTTTATGTTAACTTCCCAGTTGTCCCCATATCAGAACAAAATCTCAGTCCTATGAACATCTGTAGCATTACATTCTCATTAGTCCCTATAGCATCGCACACGTCATATTGCCATTGGTGTCCATATGCTCCATGTTAAATTTTAATTTGTTCTATTGTACCCCCAACATTAATCCAATTGACATTTCTAACACAAACTCTTACAAAACCGGCATCAAAGGCTCTCTTACACAATGAAACATACGATTTTGCATTTGTTGAAAAATCAATTTTCCTTTAAAGACATTTCAAAGAATGAAAATGACTTTGATGAGGTACATTAATGTCATGAAAGAAATGAGAATTTGTTAATTGTTCTCATCTTCTGCAATGCAGTCTGTTCTTCACGATGATGTTTAGCTGATGGACAAAATGATACAGTGGACGATGCACAAGTACTGGAATTCTAGACTCCAACATGGATATCTCAGGGCTTTAATGCACAATGGATGCCAGTTAAAAATACCAATCGAACCATTGATTACTGATATAGATATAATCCAGCCTTCAATAAAAAGCTAATATGTAAAGTTACGTATATGTAATTTAATTACTTGTTTTATTAGTTTTAAATTTTTTTTATTATTTTTGTTTCATTACATTTTATTGTAATGATTATTTTCATGGGATTTGATATTGTTGACAAAATTAATCCAGTCTTTTGTTGACTTGATTAAAACGCAAAAGTATGACTTAAGCACTATTATTAGCTCACCTTGGTTCATAGATTTTGTAAACATCGAGTGAAAACGATTGGCTATTACCAAGGTCATGTTCAGCCCACATGTTAGCTAAATTCTAAACAGCCTTTCTTTTTTTATTTTTCCAGCATGAGAATCTGATTTTTAGATAGGGATATTCATGCCTATGTGATAATTTGCATTTTTTTTACTGCGCTGTTCAAACTAGTGGTCACGTAATCCGTCACGTGAGCCACCATGTCATCTAAAAGCGCGGCTTAAAACAGCCATTGCTAGTAGATCTCTTCAGTTGTATCTTATACGTTGGGGGCACAAGGTGATTCAATTGTTGATGTCAGATTGTTTTGAAGTTCATCTGTTTTTTGGGATTTAATAATTTATTCTCTAGAAAACTACACAAGTGCTTCTTTTTTATAAAACTTCTGGGACAAAGACATTCAGTGGAAATTTATTCTGGAATTCTAAACGGGAACATTATAAACTGTGATTCAATGAGGATCTGTTGCCATCAGTACAACGACCTCATCTGACGTCATCGCCTTCCATATTGGAATTTCATCAAGATTCAAATCTGGATTCAATTAGAACTGTTTAGTGCTAGGACTTATATTTTTCAATTCTAGGATTAATTTTTAGATTATATTCACAAACCATAAGTCCTATTTCCTATTTTTTCCATTGTTTTCTAGGGAAATAAATTATTTTGTTAAAATATACGAGGCTTGTTGTCTTCACTCTTTTCTTTTGTTACTTTTTTATGAGCCTACACGTAACAGTAAAAAAATATTAAGTCCGTTAATCTCAAGATATGTACTTATGTAACTAAATAAATAATGCTCCATAATCAATCTACAAAAAAATTAGGACTGCTGAACTTTCATTTCAAGAATAAAATTTTACTTTTCTTCATTAAAGTGATAAGAGACACAACATCATGTAGATTTAATTTCAGTTATGTTTATAGACGTAAAGTGATACATATTTACATCCAGTGAGTATCCACCGTTATGTAGCTTGGGAAAATAATGAAATATTATTGTAGATACAGTATTTGTATGCCCCCACCCCAAGCAAACAAACAACTTGTGAGCTATTTATGCGGGTATGTATACGTTAAGTACATATCCTTAGTATTTACTGAATATTTGTGTATTCGATAGGTTTGTTTTTCACTATGCATTAAACGTGTCACCATCACTGTTTGAAACAAATATACATGTATATACTTGTTGATGGCCACTCAGCTAAATGCAAATAAAGTTCCTGTATACTTATTTCAACATGTAATGGCTGTTTGCCAGAATTTTCATACTGAACGAATATACTTCATTCAGTTTTAAGGTCGAGTAGGGAGTGCTAACCCGTACTAATAATCAATCAAATGGCTCTAGAATATCACGCAGTGAGTGGGAATGCGGTCAATACACAATTATCTAATGCTGCAGTCCTCACACAGTTGTAGATATATAAGGTATGCCTGGGATATAATATTTAAAAGGTCAAGTATTTACAACAAAATATGACTAATTTACTTACAGAGATTCGAGCATGTTACTTTAGTCTAGCTGACGCTATGAATTTATAATGAGAATTTGCATGGCATGTATAGTGTTAAACTTTTCTATCTATATAGCTGTACTGATTTCCTAGCTCCTGACAGAAAATCGTGCTGGTTTGCCGATACTTGTAAGGCACACAGAAGTTCCAGTGCATGCGACGAGTAATAATGCAAGTTCAGTTTGATTAATTTATGTCAAAAAGGTAGGATTCACGCATCTGTATTACTTGACATCAAATGATATTGACATGACATATACATTTATCTTAAAAATTAAAACACATACCTTTATTTGTAGATCACTAGTCCAAAAAGCCTCCCGAGTCAACCAGGAAGTTTGCGAGACACAAAAGTATGATGTACGAGAAGGACAAAACAAAAAAAAAGACAACATCTGCTCACTGTATTGAAATTGTAGTTCCTCACTTTTAAATAGACGTTTCCTGTTAAGATGAACACTTTACAAATACTAATCACGGCATCATGACCTTAAAAACAATTTTAAAAAATGAAAATACAATAAGGGAATTAAATGGTATATTGGTAATATAATTCAACCAAGTTATTTTGCAAAGCGACGAATTGCAAAAGTTGGCTGTTACCTACATTTTACTAAATGAACGAAAATCAGAGATATTCAAGCATGTTTTGTATATTTAGAAATATAATACTAAAATAAACCATTCATTTAGCTTGCAGTTACAAATAAATCACTTAAGAAGGTAGCTAGCTTTCTTGAAATCAAATTATGGCAATGATACTAATATTTGTTCCATGCCGTAACAATGAAAGTACACAAATGCAAAAAGTGTAATTGTTTCTTTCACCTTCGTCGTCCATTCCTTGCTAACATTTTAATTCTTGCCACAACATGACCACCTTCACACGATTTGTGAATATTTACGAACAGGGTTTCGACTCTTATGATGCTCATATATTGGATATTTGAATATTTATGAACGAGCTGTCGACTCTTATGATGCTCATATATTGAATTTGTAGATGTTTATGAACGAGCTGTCGACTCTTACGATGCTCATATGTTGGATTTGTAGAGGACGCTGTGGCCTCTTTATTCGATTTAGTTTGCTACATGCGGGTATTTTAGAGCTGCTTTTATATGTTGAAGTTTTTCTTTCTTATATGTTGAAGTTTTTCTTTCTCAATCTTAATATAAGGAAGGATTGTCATAATACAAGAATGGTGTACTCTTCACGTACAATGTAAATTGTGTTACGTGTAGGCTCGTACAAAAAACAAAAAAAAAGGGAAGACAACAAGCTTTGTATATTTTAATAAAATAATTTTTTTCCCCTAGAAAACAATGTTAAAATAGGAAATAGGACTTATGGTTTGTGAATATAATCCCAAAAATAATCCTAGAATTGAAAAATATAAGTCCTAGCACTAAACAGTTCTAATTGAATTCAGGTTCGAATCTCGACGAAATTCCAATATGGAAGGCGATGACGTCAGATGAGGTCGTTGTACTGATGGCAACAGATCCTCGTTGAATCACAGTTTATAATGTTCCCGTTTAGAATTCCAGAATAAATTTCCACTGAATATCTTTCTCCCAGAAGTTTTATAAAAAAGAAGCACTTGTGTAGTTTTATAGAGAATAAATTATTAAATCCGAAAAAATAGATGAACTTCAAAACAGTCTGACTTCAACAATTGAAACACCTTGTGCCCCCAACGTACAAGATACGACTCCTGGGTCTACTAAACCCGTCTGTCTTAACACACGATTTTAGATCACATGGTGGCTCACGTGACGGGTTACGTAACCACTGATTTGAACAGCGCAGTAAACAAAATGCAAATTATCAAGTAGGCAAGAATAGCACTATCTAAAACTCAGATTCTCCCGCTGGAAATAAAAAAGGAAAGGATGTTTACAATTTAGCTAACACGTGGGCCGAACATGACCTTGGTAATAGCTAATCGTTTTCACTCGATGTTTACAAAAACTATGAAGCAAGGTGAGCTAAAAATAGTGCTTAAGTAACTATTACATTCTAATCAGATCAAGTTAATTTTCCGAAAAGAGATTTAAATCCAAAGAAAATTATCGTTACAATAAAATGTAATGAAACAAAAATAAAAAAAAGAATTTAAAACTAGCACACAAAGCAATTTAAATTACATATACGTAACACTTCCCCCATGAAGAAAAAGAAAGATTATTATAATAAAGCTTTCTTTATACCATATGTAAATTATACATGAGGTAAAACAGAATTGCATAAGAAAACTCTTATGAATTATACAAAGTGTACATGAAATAATATTTCTGTACACGGGAAATTGCATCTGCAATGAAATTGTCTTTTCCTTTGAAGTGCCTGATGTTAAGATTATATTCTTGCAAAAACACACTCCACCTTAATAATCTTTGATTTTATTTTCATCTTGTCGATGAAAGTAAGGGGGTTGTGATCACTGAACACAACAGCCGGAGAAGAAGCTGAGCTAATGTAAACTTCAAAACGCTGTAATGCCAATATTAAAGCCAAACATTCCTTCTCGATTGTTGAGTAATTTCTTTGGTGCTTATTTAATTTCTTAGCAAAATAGCACACTGGGTGATCAACACCATTTCTGTCTTCTTGAATCAATACTGCTACAACAAGAAGATCACTTGCATCAACAGATAATTTAAAAGATTGACTGAAATTTGGAGCTGTAAGAACCGGCGCACTTTTGAGTATGGCTTTTAACCTATCAAAAGCCTCCTGACATTTTTCAGTCCAAAGAAACTTGTTTCTTTTACTCAACAAGCTTGTCAGGGATTCAGCAATATTAGAAAAATTGGAACAAAATTTTCGATAGTATCCGGATATACCCAAAAATCGCATCAGCTGTTTTTTACTGACAGGTACAGGGAAATCAGAGATAGCCTTGACCTTAGCATCTATACGTTTAACTTGACCATGTCGTACACTATGTCCTAGAAAAGTTACACAAGCATGGCAGAACTTACTTTTATATAAATTGATTGTCAAATTAGCATCAGTGAGTCTTTCAAAGAATTTAGAATCGTGACTAGATGTTCTTTCCAGGTGTCGTTGTAAATGATGACATCATCAAAGTAAGAATTCACAATTATCTAGACCAGAGGTAATCATATTCATCAAGCGCTGAAAGGTACTTGGCGAACCCTTCATTCCGAACGGCATTACTTTATATTGATAGAGTCCATCTGGAGTCATAAATGCCGAAATTTCCTTTGCTCTTTCGGTTAGTAATATTTGCCAAAATCCTTTCAGAAGGTCAAATTTGGTGATATACTTGGCATTTCCAATTTTATCAATACAGTCATCGATTCTTGGTAATGGAAATGAATCTGTTTTTGTCACACTGTACCCCTTAGCATAATCAGTTGCACATACGGAAAGTTTCATCCGGTTTCGGAACAAGCATACATGGTGAACTAAAATCACATTTACAGGGCTCTATGAAATCGCTCTCTAGCAAATACTGAATTGCCTTTTTCAAATATTCCTGTTTGATAGGGTTCATCCTGTATGGATGTTGTTTCACAGGTTTTGAATCTACAGTTTCAACGTCATGAAAAATTTTGTTTGTCCTCGTAGGAATATCTGGAAACAAGTGCTCATATTCGAATAATAACTGTTTACATTCATTCCTTTCTTGTTGTTGCAAATGTGAAAGTTTCTGGTCCAGATTTATCATCATTTCCGAATTTCGAAGATTTGTTGCTCCAAGATCAAGAGAGTCCTATTGAATTCCTTCAATTAAATCCTCAGTTAGTGGGACAGGTATGACTAAATTAATTGCATGATTTACTTTGCTAACTCTCTCAATATACTAGTACTTCATTAATTTATTTAGATCAGAGCACTATTATTATAATTTAACTCATTCATTTCTTCTTTACTTTGTAAGGGCCGTAAAATTTAATGTGAAGAAAAATTTGAAGAATGAGCAAGATGGAATGAACTCCATTACAAGACTCAAAAAATCTCTCAAGTAAAGTTCTGTGAAACCATAGTTTCACTTTTGACTTGAATTGCTGAGTGCTAAATTCAAGCATGACAAGCTGGAAAATTCCAGACAGAAAATATGAATCTGGACCTGATTGGATATATTTGGGAAAACCAAATTGAATAAAAAAAAAAAAAAAATTATCAAAGCTTTTACTATAGATTTGATTTTAATATTCCTCAAAGGAATTGCCCCTAGGAATCTTGTTGACGCACACATAATGGTCAACAAATATTGGTTGCCTGACTTGGTCTTAGGTAAGAGACCAACACAATCTATCATAATTCTACTAAATGGTTTGTCAAATGCAGGAATAGGTTGCAGATGAGCCTTAGGTATCTTCTGATTGGGTTTTCCTACCATTTGACAAGTATGACAAGATCTACAGAATTTACAAACATCACTTTTAATTTTTGGCCAATTAAAGTGCGTCAAGATCTTGTGATAAGTTTTACTTATCCCTAAATGACCAGCCAGAGGAGTAAAGTAGACACTATTCCGACCGTCACAGGTCTTGAAACTAAGTCTGATGACAAATTTACAGAATGGAGAGGAACATTAACAAAGCCGCACTCTACTCCCTGAATGAGAACACTCTCATTAAAACAGGACTTCTCAGAAAAAGGGCAAAGTACCTGATAATAAAAGACTCTGAGAAGCTCCCGTATCCCTTAAAATTTTAATAGGGATAGGATTGGCTGAATCACCCAAGAGTGATATAGAACCCTTCGACATGAATGGTTCATAATTCTCCGTAATAAAATCAGACTGGGGTTTATGAGACCCAACAAATGTATTGCTTTCAATACATGACCATGACCTTGACCTCATAGAAATAAGAGCATTTGGGATAGGTCTATCTTGATTCTGATGCTTATATTTCAATTTGAAGCAATCAGAAATGACGTGTCCTTTTTTCTTGCAATAGGTACACGTAGGAATAGACAAGGATTTTAAATCAAGTTTATCAGAAGCTTGATTTTAAAAGTTGTGCCAGATTGAGTTTTAGAAGGAGTCGTATTAGGCTGAAATACCTTTCTACCAGTAGACTGCTGAGTAAAATACTTGCCTACAACAGAAACTTCATGAGTTAAGGAATACTTGTCAGCAGCAAGAGCAACATTTTCCAAGGTTTCGATCTCATGCTCTTCAAGATCAGTCTTAATGTCAAAAGGAACACAGTTCTTGTACTCTTCAAGTAACACAAGTTGTTTGATACTTTCATAATCATGTTCAACTTACTTGGTTAAGCACCATCTCTCAAATAACTGCTCTTTTTCTCTTGCATATTCAACATAAGTTTGTCCAGCTTCTTTTTTATAGTTCTTGAATTTTCGCCTATAAGCCTCAGGGACTAACTCGTAACCCTTTAAGATGCATTCCTTAAGCAAATCATAGTCAGCACTTTGCTGTAGTGACAGGGATGCATAGAATGTTAGTAAATTAATAAATGAAGCTGCGAATCAAAAACTAGCAGAGTTGGCTGGTGTACCCCTTATCAGAAAAAGAAAAAATATAACTGCTAGTCTGATAGCAGGAAGTGGTTTTCGTGTTAGACAATAACAAGCATGATAAAATGTTTAAACGTGTATCTGATCCCGCATTCGACATGGACGCACCAGTTCTCAAAGATGAATCGATACGTGATTATCAATATTATTCCTATGACGCACGACAGCCAAATCAGCGTGGGCAAGTTGAGGTGCAAGTTCAGGATACAAGCAGATATTTCTTTCCTGCTGAAGCATTTATTGAAGTATAAGGTGAAATTTTAAAAACAGATAACACTGAATATGGAGCTGATATTAAGGTTGGCTTTGTTAATAATGGCATCATGGCGTTGTTCGACAGTGCTACGTATATCATCGACGGAATAAATATTGAATCAATTCAGAAAGACGTCGACTTTGCCACGACGATATTGGGTCTAGTAAGATACAACGACGATTATTCAAGATCAGCTGGTCCATCAATGATGTTTGTGAAGGATACCTCTGACAACCCTAACAACATACAGTATGACATAAGACGATCAAAAAAATTTACAGCTGCTGCTGACGACGCAGATGTGGTTCCGATGGTTCATGGTGCTAATCCAGAATTCAACTTATGATTCGCAGCACGTCGATAAATGCTCAAAGATGAAAGTAGAAGATTTTCATGTGCAATTCCACTGTCACTAATCTTTGGATTTTGCAGAAATGTCACAAAGGTTATATTCGGAGACAAGCATACAGTTGTACTCGTACGAAAGGCTACCGACAATGATGCAATCTGGCGACCTGCTGGTAATGCTGGAAAAGTAGTACTAACAAAACTTTTGTTGCGGATGCCAACAATGATTCCATCACTCACTGAAGAACAATGGTTGCTTTCTTTTATCAATTAAGGTGGTGAATCAACATTATCATGGTTGACGATGACCACAAATAGTGTTCAAAGTACCACTAATGGCTTATTGACATGGCAGATAGCATCACATCAAGGTGTTTCTGCACCGCGACATATATTTGTTGCTTTCCAAGATGCTGCACGAGTAAACTCACAAATACACAGTTCAATGATATTTGACAAACTTGGTATTACTGAGGTTTCACTGAGAATAAATGGACATCAAAAACCTTCTGAAGAAGTGCTGCTGAATTTTGAGAATAATCATGTTGCACGCGCTTATCATCGGTTGATAACATTTATGGGATGTGATCAAAATACTGATTCTGGTCTACAAATAACACAACTACGCTGTATCCGATTGGTTACTTTTAGTTGGAACACTTGGATTTATTTAGGCAATCTGTCCTTGATATACATTTTCGAGCTCTTGTGGCAAGAGGAGCTATTGCTAGTTACCGAGAAATTGCTGTTATACTCTCAAACAAAACAATATTGCTTGAAGGTGTTGGTGGACGAATGAGATTTATTGATGCCCCAGTGGATAAAACATGTTTTTAAATCATCAATGATATTATAATGTCATATCATCATGTTAGTGTCAGTTTGACTCCTGGTCAGATTAAAAGCTACAATCAGTATCAAAAAGGAACTGTGGAATAAAATTATTATTGAAATTAGAACAGATCGCAGGTGGTCCAAATAAGCTATCTTTCACAGGACGTCAACTCAGGCACTTCAATGACGCCAAAAAATCAGCGACTGGTGTTAGAATTAATCTTTCTGCGGGTTCCATTAAAGAAGCAATCAAGATGGGTGGTATATTTCTACTTCTTGCAGCTATACCAGTTTTGAAAGCCGCTGCAGCCTCAGCTGTTGCAAAAGCAGCTGCACTTGGTGCTGTTGGAATTGCCACTTGATGGCATTAAAGAAAACAATAGGCCAAGGACTAAATACGTCCAAAAAAGTCGATCCGTTCACGGATTGGGTCTAAGACTGCCAGGAACCCCTCATTCATTGTACGGTGAATCCACGGGGAATGGCCTTCCCATGTCCAATTTTGATTTACTTGATGCTGCTAAGCGATTAAACATCGAAAACTTCAGAAGTATTTTTATGCGTGATCAATTATGAAAACAACCAAATCGTGTTGAGACCGGTATCATTAATCTCGATGAAAGTTCTGGTCTAAGTACTCTCTGGGTTGCATATGCGATTGATCCAAGTGGAATTGTTTATTTTGATTCGTATGAACTGGCACCACCGAAGGAGTTTTGAAAATATGTCGTCACAGCGCAAAGCACTGCAATCTGGTATTCAACATGACCAACAAAGACAATAACTAATTCTCCAATATGTGGCCGTGAAGTATTTGCTGTGCTTGACGCTGTGTCATCGTCAACGACGCCGCCTCATAAAGTCGTGCACGAGTATACCACCAGACGATATAGCAGTCCACCGTCGTTTTAAACAGGTCTTCGTGAATATACAATGGTAGATATTTTCGGAAGATCTGATCGGGGTCTCAAGCCCCAAGGTGAATTATCCAAATATGCAACCCTTCATCAGGTCAAGGACGAGCATTCTAGTCTTTTTGAGTCTCGCAAATGTGGACTAAAATGAAGTTGTTCTTTTTCAGGATCAGCAAGGACGGTTAAAGACGGACAATATCCCGTAGACTGATATTATTCTGCGAGTTCCAGATACGACCGAAGATAACTTAGTGGTATTTGCTAGAAATGATAAAATTAAAAACTTGGAAGAATCAATTCTAACACTCATGGTAGAGACTGCTGGACGCATCAGAAGAATTGGATTTATTATGTGTGACAATCTCAATATGAGCAGAGATACAATTATCAATGTGAGAGAACCAAAATCAGACGACGATGTGGCAACAAAAAGATACGTAGACAGTAACAACAACACCCTCAGAACTGAGATCAATGATCATTTACTATCCACCGGTGATATAATGACTGGTTCTCTCAGTATGGCGAATAATAAAAGTACTGGTCTTCGAGAACCAGAATCAACCGATGATGCCGCAACAAAGAAATACGTCGATAATAGCAACATTTCAATGATGACCTCGTTAATGACAATCAATGATGGAATGACCACATTTAGATCTGAATATGCTACTCATATAGCAGCGTTTGTAAATCTTCGTAGAAATACAAATAGAGCCATTAATGAATGTTACGACCCTGTAGATAATTACATATGTGTTAAAATTTAAATTCTTCTAATTCTTTGTTTCATTTTTATTTTATTTTTATATCACTAAAAGTTATTATTATTATGGTGATGATTATGTTAGCAAGGTCTAATAGTTTGTTAGAAACATCATATTTATTTAAAACGTCAATGTGACTCGTGTAAGCACGATTTTTGCATAACGGTTTTTCGTATCAAGTAAACGGTGAGAAAGAGCTATGTAAATGATTGGCTGTGACCACGTTATTTCAAAATGATACTTGTTTAGGCTTTCGTAATGTCCAGATGGATTGCGAAATCACACGTGTGCTTCGTGCATGCGTACATGTAATGACGCATTAGCTTGTTTTAAATGCTCAGTTACCTGTAAGAAATATTTAGTCATAGAGTGGTAGTCATAGTCGTGGTCAGTCATAGCTGAGAGTCACATCATAACATCTTACAGAGTTTCTACTACCTTAAGGAAAAGGTATTTCTGTGCTGGAAAGAGTTGTGCATTCGTACGTATGTAAATCAACATGTGTATTGTTGGTGGTGGTAGCTGTACTTTATCTACTTTGTAAGTAATTATTTTCCCTGGAGAACAACACTACTGGCTTTGGACAAAGGCATTTGATGAAATTATTTCTAAATCGGAACAGAACAATACAAATTGTGCTTTACAGTGAACATTCTAGACATTTTGTGTTAGCTTTCGTCTGACGTCATCATCCGCCATCTTGGAACGGAACTGAGATTCAGACTGTATCAATTTAGAACTGTTTATTCACAGGACTTATGTGTTTTCAAAAATTTAGAACATATTTTTGGATCTTCGTAAATCGTAAGTCTTGTTTCACATATTTACCTTTTCTCCGTGTTTTCTAGGGAAATAAATTATTTTTGTTAAAATTTACAAAGCTTGTTGTCTTCACTCTTTCTTTGTGTTACTTTGAACGAGCCGATGCGTAACATAAAGAAATTGGGTTGCTCGCCCGGGATGGATCTATGAAATTGGCTGATATATGAAATTGGCTAAAAGTTGAAATTTAAATTCCCCTAGTTCAAATCCCATTTTATTTGAAATTTTAGTGAAAACAACAGGCTTTCTTTCAGTGTTAAAAATGGAGAGAATTCTTCTTCAATTTGAAACAGTTGTTAAGAATGCGAAATGTCCAAGGGAGAATTGGACTCAATTATTGCAAAGTGTACTTTGTGGCAAAGCCAAAGATATCTATATATCCCTGTCAGTACAGCAAAGATCTGACTATGATATGGTTAAGGAATGCCTTTTGAAGGGTTATGTATTAGTCTCTGAGACTTGTCGGCAAAGGTTCAGAAACTATAAAAAAGAAACTAGACACACTTATGTTGAATTTGCTAGAGAAAAAGAACAGTTGTTCAAGAGATGGTGCTTGTCTGAGAAGATTGAACATGATTATGAAAGATTCGAACAACTGATATAACTCGAAGAGTTTAAAAACTATTCCTAGTGATATCAAAAATCACCTTGAAGATCATAAGGTCGAAACCTTAGAAAAAGCTGCTATTGCTGCTGATGAGTATTCCTTAACTCATAAAGTTCCTTCTGTAAGCAAACCTTTCACTCAGCAGTCTACTGATATTAAGGTGTTTCAATCAAAAACGACTCTCAGTGAAACTCAATCTGGCACAGATTCTAAAAATCAAGCCTCTGTGAGACTTGATTCAAAATCCTTGTCTCTACCTACGTGTACCTATTGCCAAGAAAAAGGACACGTCATTTCTGATTGCTTCAAATTGAAATATAGGCATCAGAATCAAGATAGACCTATCCCAAATGCTCTTATTTCTAAGAGGTCATGGTCACGGTCATGTATTGAAAACAATACATTTGTTGGGTTTGAAAAACCTCAGTCTGATTGTGCTTTGGAGAATTTTGAACCATTCATGTCGAAGGGTTCTATATCACTCTTGGGTGATTTGGCCAATCCTATCCCTATCAAAATTTTAAGGGATACAGGAGCTTCTCAGAGTCTTTTAGTTTCAGGTATTTTACCTTCTTCTGAGAAGACCTGTTCTAATGAGAGTCTTCTCATTCAGGGAGTAGAGTGCGGCTTTGTTAATGTTCCTCTCCATTCTGTAAATTTGTCATCAGACTTAGTTTCAGGACCTGTGACAGTCGGTGTAGTGTCTACTTTACCCGTTGAGGGCATTCATTTGTTGCTAGGCAATGACTTAGCTGGAGACAGGGTTGTGGTTAATCCACTTGTAACTGACAAGCCTTATTTGGATCAGAAAGTTGATCCTATTGAAAAAGAAATCCCTGATTTATTCCCAGCTTGTGCAGTTACCAGAGCTATGGCAAAGAAAGCTCTTGAGAATGATTTTGATAAAGAATGTATTCCTTTAGCTGACACATGTATTGGTCAGGCTTTTGATGAGGTCACTTTCACTTCTAATTTGGATCAGTCAAAAGGTATTGATCATAGTTATCCTCTTTTGAATACTCATTCTCTTTTATCTGATCAGGGTGACAAACGACAATCACTTGTCGTCGAACAGGAGAAAGATCCTGTGATCTCCTGTTTGTTTCAGCGGGCCGTTAGTGAAACTGAAGCAACTGAAGTACCTGTCTGTTACTTCATTAAAAATGGAGTCCTTATGAGAAAATGGAGACCTCCCGAGGTACCTGCTAGTGACGAATGGTCAGTAAAATATCAGATTGTGGTTCCGAAACCTTACAGACAGGAAATACTTTGTTTGGCCCATGAAACTCCTCTAGCTAGTCATTTAGGGATAAATGAAACGTATCACAAGATCTTGACTCACTTCTATTGGCCAAAAATCAAAAGTGATGTGTGCAAGTTTTGTAGATCTTGTCATACTTGTCAAATTGTAGGAAAACCAAATCAAAAGATACCTAAAGCTCATCTGCAACCAATTCCTGCATTTGATGAACCATTCAGTAGAATTATGGTAGATTGTGTTCATCCCTTACTAAAGACCAAGTCAGGTAACCAAAATTTGTTGATCATCAAGTGTGCGTCAACAAGTTTTCCAGAGGTAATTCCTTTGCGGAATTTTGCTCAATTTGGCCTTCTCAAATTTGTTCAATCTGGTCAAAGGTCAGATTTCAACTCTGGTATGTTCCAGCTTGTTACACTTGAATTTTGCATTCTGCAGTTCAAGTCAAAAGTGAAACTATGGTTTCACCAAACTTTACTAGAGAGAATTTTTGAGTCCTGTAATAAAGTCCATTCTCTCTTGCTCATTCTGCAGAATTTTCTTCAAGTTAGATTTTATGGCCCTTACAAAGTAAAGAAGAAAATGAATGAGTTAAATTATAATTAGTACTCTGGTCTAAGTAAATTAATGGAGTACTATTATGTTAAAAGAAATAGCCAGGTAAATAATACAGTTAATTTAGTTGTACCTGTCCCACCAGCTGAGGATTTGAGTGAAGGAATTCAGTTGGATTCTACTAATCTTGGAACAACAAGCCTTCGGAATTCGGAAGTTATGGAAAATATAGACCAGAAACTTTCTCATTTACAAAGTCAAGAAAAAAGTGAACTTAAACAATTATTGTCTGAATATGAACACTTGTTTCCAGACATACCTACCTACAAGGACAAACAAAATTTTTCACGACGTTGAAATAGTAGAATCGAAACCCATGAAACAACACCCATACAGAATGAATCCTTTTAAACAGGAATACATGAAAAAAGAGATTCAGTATTTACTGGAAAATGATTTTATAGAGCCCAGTAAGAGTGATTGGAGTTCACCGTGCATTCTTGTTCCGAAACCGGATAAAACTTTCCGAATGTGTACGGATTATAGGAAGGTGAACATTGTGACTAAAACAGACTCATTCCCATTGCCAAGAATCGACGATTGTATCGACAAAATTGGAAATGCCAAATACGTCACTAAATTCGACCTTCTGAAGGTTTTTTGGCAAATTCCATTAACGGAAAGAGCAAAAGAAATTTCGGCATTTGTGACTCCAGATGGACTCTACGAGTATAAAGTAATGCCATTTGGGATGAAGGGTTCTCCAAGTACTTTTCAACGCCTTATGAATATGATTACTTCTGGTCTAGACAATTGTGATGCCTATATTGATGATGTCATCATCTACAACAACACCTGGAAAGAACATCTAGCCACAATTCGGAAGTTCTTCGGCAGACTCACGGATGCAAATTTGACTATTAATTTATCTAAAAGTGAGTTCTGCCGTGCGTGTGTTACTTTTCTAGGGCATATGGTGGGACATGGTCAAATTAAACCTATAGATGCTAAGGTCAAGGCTATTTCTGAATTTCCTGTGCCTGTCAGTAAAAAACAGCTGATGCGATTTTTGGGTATGGCTGGGTACGATCGTAAATTTTGTTCAAATTTTTCTGATATTGTTGAACCTCTGACAAACATGAGAAAGAAAAACAAGTTTCTTTGGACTGGAAAATGTCAAGAGGCTTTCGATAGATTAAAAGCCATACTTAAAAGTACACCAGTTTTAACAGCTCCAGATTTCAGTCAACCATTCAAACTTTTTGTGGATGCAAGTGATGTTGGGGTTGGAGCAGTTCTGCTTCAAGATGACAAAAACGGTGTAGAACACCCAGTGTGTTACTTCTCTAAGAAATTAAATAAACACCAAAGAAACTACTCAACAATCGAGAAGGAATGCTTGGCTTTAATACTGGTATTACAGCATTTTGAAGTTTATATCAGCTCAACTCCTTCTCCGGTTGTTGTGTTTAGTGATCACAACCCCCTTACTTTCATCAGCAGAATGAAAAATAAGAATCAAAGACTATTGAGATGGAGTTTATTTTTGCAAGAGTACAATCTTGACATCAGGCACATTAGAGGAAAAGATAATTTAATTGCAGACGCACTTTCCCGTGTATAGAAATGTCATTTTCATATACATCTTTGTGTAGATTCATAAGAGTTCTTCTTATGCAAATGTTTT
>JAECUM010061451.1:0-41788 GCA_016617855.1 Megalonaias nervosa
CATGATATCGTACCGCCGTTTTGAAAAAAAAAAAAAACAAAAAAAAAAAAACGTGCAAGGCATCCCTGAGCGCAGTGTGCTACCACACTCTTGTGATCTTACCCTGGATCGAATCATCGACTAAGCACAACAAGAAAACAATGATTGCAAACTATGCAAAGTTAAAATGTTATGGGATTACCCTTCTAGTTATTCTAGACAATTTACCATAGATCGTATCAATAATCAACGGGATCATCTACACTGTAACGTCATGCTGACGTGTCTCGAGTGCAATCGACGTAGGGCATCTTGCGCCCTCGTAGCTGCATAAACCTTCGTGGAGGTAATTGTGTATCCTCTGGTGCCATTTACATTTTCTTACGGACTAACCCACGCGTGGGTGCAGACATTTCAAGGTAATAAATCGCCGGTGCATTGCTGCGTCGAGTCACGTGTGAAATTTTTAGTGTGGTTAAACTCCAGATAGGATCAGTAGTTTTCTTGTTCTACCTTCTGGTTCTCTTGGTGCGTATAAATAACTCACGTCTTCCCGTAATATTGTTTCAAGACGACCAGTCACAGCGGCTCCGCGCACTGGTATTACTATTTTTGTGATTGCTTCAGCAGCTTTAATTGCGATCGTGCGCCCAACTCCATTTTTCAAAGTAGCAACGACCGCATGAAATCTTGCTACCCATTCTTGTGATCGAGTACTGGAACCCCTGCGTACTCACATCAACATATCGTGCGCGTATTGCTGTCCAAATAATATTTCCACGAGTGTACGTTTAAATTGTACAACGGTGGCTTGGTCGCGATCAACACCGAGACGACCCAGGGCGAATTTTAACTCCGTTATGTTTCATCACTGCGGCTACTTCTCTGAGAAATTCTCAGCCTGGATCAACATGCAACAGCCTTGGCCAACTTAATTGTCCACGTGCGTGTATGCGCCCTAATGCGTATGTGACCTCGGTGGCTGTTTTGGATATTAATAGTGAAGTTTCCTTTATCGACTGCTAAATCGATGACGGTTAGCGTTTATTTGCTTGTCGTCGTGTGGCAGAACAAAATATCAACCTGGTGAACTTCGTTGGGTGTTCTGACGTCAAACCACCCACGTGAATGTTTTTGAGTACCGTTAAATAAATATGCCATAATGCTTGTAGAGCCAATCGATCTTTGGCAACATTTTTATCAACGCAAGTGACACTCGCTAGTTTTCTGATTGCTGAGGTGCCTTTCCAATAGCCACTAGGATTGTAATGAATTGACTGCATTATGAGAATGCCAACATTCTAAATACTTGGATTCCATTTAACTCGTTGACGGCGACAATTCATAATTCCACTAATAACTTTGCCCGTATCGCGGTTGTTATTAACCATCATGCAAGTCGTTCTCGCATCGTCGGTCAATAAGGGCGCAGTCAGCGATATATCTCAGCGCCACGTCGTATGTCCTGTACGTAAGATCATGACGATAACATACGGCGTCTATTCCTTTGACTGGATTCTCGTCCAGTCTCGGACGATCACCAGGATCCAATCAAATATCCAGTCGAGTCTCGGAGCCGCAGTATTGAGATCCCGTTAAATTTGTCTCTTCTGGCTATTTCGCCTACGACGGCGACGGAATCGCTGTATCCAATACCACGGATGTGATATCACCTCCATGTGTAATTTTACTTGACAGTAATGTATATCTTTACCGTCGCAACGTACACATATCCCAGTAGTCGCGCGACGTTTATTTTAAGTGGTCCTACATGTGCATCTACTGTGTCCGTGTAGTCCTTACATCACAGATAATATAAACTTGTGGACATTTCATATCGCTATTGTAGCAGTCAAGTCATTGACTCCTGACAATTCCCACGATGTCATCACTGACGCAACGGTAATCTGTCAGGATTTATACACGCTAAGATCATGGAACTCACTGCGTCTTTTGCGCTTATCAACGTGTTAATGGATGATGTGTACAACGACGATGATTGATTACTGTCATCGTCACTAGAACGCAACGGTTACACGACTGTGTTAGAATATAAATATTCTCATAATAGAATACACAGTAGGCATAAATGTCCAAATAATTTCACGACTTGACCGCATTATTGCAAATACATCTACGAGCACGACCACTATGGTGTCTGTGTAGACGTCAAGACCGAAATTTGATTTCCCAACGTCATTACTGTGTCGAGCGGATATGAGCTCGAAATTGTCCTGGCGCAACTGTTTGTGTATTATAATTGGCCTAATATTGGCTTGACGCCATTGGATGGTTTACTGGCCAATAATTCACTTGTTTTATCATGGAAAGACACACCCTACTGGCACGTCGTTGGAATCTCTTATGGTGCTTACGAAATCAAGGCAATTAATGCTGAATTTTAGCGGGGGTATTAAAAGAGTAATAAAAAAGGTATTCTAAGATCGCGATAACCGCCCACGAGCCAATAGTAAGTTCGGCCATTGAAATACTCACTCCCGGATATCGGGTCAACATTAGACAATCTTCGATCAGGACCTTACTTGGATCGGGACCCGGCGACGTTGTGGAACTAACTGCAGATAATTCTCCATAAGGTGATGGACGTCGTGTAACCCCCGACATTTTTTAACAGTTCATCGACGATCGCGGTAATACTACATGTGATGCTGTTACTGGCAGTTACATGTGGTACTTGCCAAGAAAATATCCTATATAATTTTTCCCTAAATGTGTCTCCGGGCGATCTTATAACGATTGTGCCTCCGCAACTGGTGTTTCAAATGATACACGCAAGGAATATCTCTACCGAGCGAATCAAATACTTGCGTGAGTTTGGCTGGAATTCGCTTGGTTTCCCCTATTTCCAAGGATTTCTAGATAACAGTCGTTGTCAACCGGAAGAGTCTATAACTCACCAAGACTACAAATAATTTTTCTCTAATAAATCAATGACCACTAATAAACTTGGGCTGAGAAATATTTCCCCAACTCCGACTTCCCATAATCAAACAACTAATCACTACGATCTAACAAATCTATTAATGGAGACGTAAATGCAAATGGCACATACACTCGATTAATTACACAACGATAAGCCAACAATATTATTTTCCGAATGAGATTTATGCTTACAGATCAAGATGTACATTTCCCAGACTTTCTAAAAGAAACATTCGCCGTTAGTTTGTATATCAGGGCCACTGCTGCATGAAGCTAGCTCGTCGCGTGGCTAATTCACCACAATTAATTGCTGCAGTAGTAATTAAAATGATCATACATGGATACACTGCTACTCCGGTACGATTTGTAAGCTCACGAGTACATGCATACAGCACGTATTACGGAAATGGGTTTGGCGATCTGGTTCGAGGTTATTTAGTAAAGCTGCCCCTGTGGTACGTGAACATGGTATTTCACTTGCAAAAATTAAGCGAAAGAGCCATAAGGGTTCTAAAAGACAAAGCCATTGGGGAGATCAGTAATTTTGGTGCTGAGAGCTGGATAGGAGCTTCTCTGCTATTACAAAAACGGAGTATCTAGAATAGTTTCGCCACGGACCACTAGCGGTCGGACAATTAATGGTCTACCATTGCTGTCAATAACGTTGCTACTGCCAAGTAAGGAAGAAATTCCCACCAAGATTAGTAAAATAATCAATGCCACCGAAGCAGCACAACTTAACAATTTGGTTAGCAACAATGCCAGGAGAAATTTATTGCCTGGCAACATAACCTCGAATCGTTTTGCTACAAGAACATAAAATATGTTCATATGTGTAACAGATCCCGCATTTGACATAGACTAACCTAGTTTCAAAGATGAATTCGTGCGCGATTATCAGTATTATTCTTATGATGTTTGTGTGCTAAACGATCGTGGTTGAATAGAGATGCAGGTTCGGGATACAAGCTGGTATTTCTTGCTCGATAAGGCCTTCTTGGAAATCGAATGAACACTCATTAAAATAAATAGCAATGCCTACGCAGCCGGTGCGGTTAGTGCTGGTGGCAAACTAGGATCAACGAGACTTCGCACGAAAATGAATCGTTATATCAAAATTATGAAGGCCGCGGAAAGTAGTTTTTGTAGGATTACAAAATTATATTCGGAACCCATCGATCACACCGCCATTACCACAAATGAAAACAACGCCGTTGGATAGCTTCAACATAACAAAAGATACTAAAGTCTCTTACCCCAACTGCAATCCATTAAAACCAGATAAAATCAGCACATTATGAACCATTTTATTTCTCCTTCGACTGAGCACCCTGCCGTTTATCACATACACGAATTAATCCGATGCTGATCGGCGACATCCGTGGGTCAACCGATTTCAGTCGAAAGCTGAAACACAAGATCTGAAGAAGCCACCGTTGTAAACATCAGAAGTTAATACTACGCAATGTCGGATTGTCTTTAGCCCAAGTTCACTCTTCAAAGTATTCCAGATCTCCAGCTGATCACCACTGTTCACCCGAGTCTTATTTTTATCTAATGCACGCTTTTTCTACTCAGACCCGCTTAAAAATGCGGTCTTACCTCTCTAATCAATTTGTGCGCCACGTGCGAATGATGTTGTTATCAGTCACTTCGGAATTTGTCGAATGTATCACATCACGTGCGACTTTGTGGACTGAATTTTGAGTTGTCAGCTTTTAAATCTGTACTGAATATTTGAACGTCGTTTTATCCTAGCATGCTGATTTTTATTTCACAAAACCGTTTATGTCAGACAGCTTTTATAACAAATCATTTCCATCCTTCCAAACTTGAGATTGGAAAAATGGTGACATTTAGGATAAATGGCTGCACTGGGGCTTTAACAAATTTATTGGGAAAAAGGACCATTGTATCATAACATATTTGCTGACTAAATTATGTGCATATTATATCAACTATATTTCTCACCTTCGTTCTCCATATTATTCCTGTCCATTATTTCAGTGCTATTTGATATCAGTCTACATTATGAAATACGGCATTTTCTCGTGCTGAGAGTTTAATTAATAAATCTGGCTTGACATTTACAGGACCAAAATCTTTAGCCTAATTAGTACACAAGTTAATGACCTAGGAGCGTTGTGTGGTTCACTTTGGTCGCATGCAGGCGTGACGTAGCTATGGCTATTGATTTATGTAGTTGAGAGCTATAACCTAGTTGTGTTGAACGTTGCTATTAATTTGTCTCGTTTTGGTGGGTAGTAGAAGATTGGCTTTAGAATTTTTTAAAATGTGATTTGAGGGTAGTCTAGGAAGCATAAGATTTAAAATTAATTTTATCGTTGGTGGTATGGTGGTGGCTTTTTAAAACATATTTGTGTCTGTTTTAGGTAAGGGGTGATTTTTAAACAATGTGGCCTAATTGAGCACCTACAGGGTATACTATAACTGTGATGATATAGGCGATAATAATGTCAAAACCTACAAAACAACAACAACAATAATCATTTTAGAGTAAGTCATCTTTTTACATCGTTGTTGTGTCCCTAATATGTGTGTACAGGTCATGAATGCACCACATCGCTCAAACCCGTGCAACGGTCTTGCACACACATCGCTCAAATCCGTGCACTGGTCGTGCATGCACGTTGCTCATGTCGTGTGCACTGATCGTGCATGCATCGCTCGTGACTACAGAACAAATGTCTAAATTACATCTACATGGTTCCTTTTAAATTTTTTCACTGTGTTTTGTAGTTTAGAGGAAAATCGAAAATGAAGGCAACAGCTGCCTGGACCTGCCTGCGCTTGTTTCTCACTTTGGTCTTGTTAAATACCGGTCGGGATTTAGGTGGAAATTTCAAACTGGTCGTATGACGTTTCTCGGCACAGATCCTTCAAGGGGCCAGAACCGGGAGATAAAATGCAGTGAACGATAACTTTGCATGTGATATAATAGATTATCCCGATATACTTAAACCAAGTGAAATACATTGTACTGAATACATTGTAGTAACTGAAAACAACGGTAAAAAGAATGAACTCTTAATCCTATTCAGTCGAGTTTCTATCCTGACCCAAAGAACATGCGTTCTAAAATCATTTGAAGAAATCACAATGTTAACATCGCCCTAAGTTTCAACCAGAATTTTGCGGAATGTGCTCAACAGTACGTTTATCGCGTAAAGTGAACGAACCCTGTGCACGGTAATAAATTTGTAAGCTCAAAAATAAATAAATAAATAAATAAATAAATAAATAAATAAATAACAATAAAAACATTACAAGGCGATCATGCTTGTCTCTTGAAATATTTTGTTTCTAATCGACTTTCGTTCGACACGATGAAGGATAACCGAGAAGTTAGTCTTTTTTAAAAACGATGCATGATGATTTAATATGTTTGTACCATAAATCTGCTCCACAAGAAAATTCATCGCATTCTAGCCTTCCCCGTGAGCCTGCCTAGATAAACATCACCTTAAGGTTTCCTGTTGTTTTTAGTTTGGGATAAAACAGAGATACGTTTTTAATTTGGTAATGTTTGTTTTCTTGACTAAATTTTAAAGATCAAATAAATAGGTGAGAAATCGATTGCAACTAGCTGACGAGAAAGGACATGTATATAATGTTACTCGTAGATACTAAGGTGTCTTCCCTTAGCGTAGTAAATTTCCTCATATAATTGCAAATTTTCTGCTACTTCACTCGTTTACATATAAACAATAATGACATTACGAACTGATTTATTCATAGCTACAGAACGGGTAATTGAACATCAGAAGAAAAACACAACTAAACCCATTATCTGGACCCGCGGTATCTCGGTTTCTAGAGCGGAATTCATTACACTACACTGGTTGGAGCATTATCCGATAGAAGATCTTGGTCGTCTTTCATGTACGACGTAATTACCGTAATACTCTCTTATAAGTCGAGTCAAGCTGCAAACAAGGATTCTGATCTGCCGTAGCATAACATTCCTGCAGATCAGGGTCTATGTTGTTTGTTCTACTGATTACTCCTAACAAACTGCAGAGACCCAGATCTGCCAGCGCATTATGCGACGGCAGATATCTGGCCTGTGCAGTTTGCAGTAGGACTCATCTTATAAGCTAGTATATACATTACTCTTAAAGAAAAACTTAAACCTAACCAGACAATCGATTTTACAATTTTCGTCTGGATTCTTTCTTCTTTCATAATGATCTTTATTCTCTCTCCAAGCAAGATAATGCAGTCTAAATGTTTTTGTCATGAAGAATTCCACTTCTGTGTTTGTCACATCTTTTTATTTCTTGACAGAAACCATTTTCAGCATTTTAATATCGTATGCACATATTCCTGTCCAGAGATCTTTGTAAGGGTGCGTCGATAGGTAGAATAAAAGCTGTGGCAATGATGGAACTCTCTAATATTAAGACAAATTAAGTTAATGTGGGCTGGGCATTATATCCTTGCAATACAGACAGATGTCAATTTAAAACTAAAATCTGTTATTGAAATAAGTATCTGCTCCAAACGGTACAATGGCAACCGAATTTGTAACTTTGCATCTTTTGTTAACATTACTCAGCAAGTTTCTGCAAAAACTCACGATATGAAATAGCATCAACAGCCAACTCTTTTGCCTTTGTGCATTGACGTTTATATTCAGCAAGACAGAAATGAAATAGATCATAAGACACACAAATCACGAGTGGTACCACTTGAGACCCATATTTTTTCAAGATGACAGGAGACAATAACTTCCAGGAGGTAACAATATTCCAGTCTTAGAGCCAGGAACAGATGCCAGCAAAAACAATTGCTTTAGTTTGTTCGCATTCGACAAGTTTCCATCCTGAATATAGAGTTTGATTAGTGAACAAATTCCGACAGACATAATTATATAAAACCTTAAGCAATCCTTATTAACCAAACATGCTACCTCTTTCTTACACCATCTCCTACGTACAGTAACTATTTCCATTCAACCTGCCCATAAACCTGTTATCTGCTTGTCATCGCCACTATGTTGAATATAATGCGAACGTTTTCTAATTGTTGGAATCAAGCATGCACTACGAATTCATGCTGATCCTCATATGTGAAAGTTCAATGTAGTACATTACTTCCTGGATTGAATAACCTTCCTTTTCAGCAAAAAAGATGACTATTTCAACAAAATAATATTCCCAAAATGTGCTGTAGTTGGTCATACTTATTCGATGACATACATAAGTCTAATGTGCATACTCAGAACAGAGATTGACGAAACCACTCTACAGGGTTATTTGATAAACACTTTCCATGATGGTGCTCTAAAACGCCTCAGTCGCAAGTTGAAATCTGCAGAAGTGCTTGTAGTCATGATTGCTTTTGTTCTTACTTCGTATTTCAAGGAATTCGCGGCAAAGTAAAAGAAAATATGAACTTTTAAGTCTTGCACCAGTGGATCTACCATTGCAATTGTTAACTTATCAGCTTGTTTTCTTTCCCTGAAAATTCAACACAAAATTGATGACATTTCTACTCAAAATAAAGATGAATTCAGGGGTTCAACGTCATCTGAGGTGCAAGATTATGCTTTTTGTAACAGTTTCATATAGATGTCATTTCAAAAAGTCATAAAACCTGCTATTGTCCTTTCACCTCCTTTTGTTCTAAGCGACGATTGTTGTTTATTTGTTTGATTTGAATATTCTTGACAAAACTTTAGTCATCGCTTATCTCAGATTTAATAATATATTTCGTATTTGACTCAATGACTCCCAAGTACGTTCCTTTACTTTCTTTAAACAAATATGGACAATCCTACCTTAAAAAAATCCTAATTTTCTACATTATGTGTTCTTTCTTCAAATTTATATGATTTGTATAGGAGATCAGGCCTTTGATCTATTCTCAAATTCAAATTTAACTTTCTGCACATATTCTAAATTTTATTTCAATGTTTTAATTTAAATCTGAAATATTTTATTCTCCTTAACTTAATATGGTTAGCAATTAGAGATTTCGTTATATGTTTCGTGGCTGAAGGAGGAATACTGAACCACTCTAGAAAAATCCACCTATTCTCTCCAAGAAAGGACTAACATGCTCAAAAATATATCAAGTAAAATGTAGACTTTTTCGTGTATTATCTGAAACGTTCCTTCTCGTGCACTCCATTTCGGTTTCGGTTGTCTGAAAGCACCAATGCTGCTGTGTTTAAGAAGTTTCACCATTCTTCCAATATAACTAAAGTTTGGAAGGAAGGAAATGATTTATTAAAAACTATCTGATATTAACCGTTCTTTGAAATAATCAACAAGTTAGGTTTAAACGACCTTCAAATATTCAGTTTCGAATTAAAAGGTGTTATCTCTTAATTTAATAATAATAATAATAATAATAACAACAACAACAACAACAACAACAACAACAACAACAATAATAATGAAATTAAATATTTTTGTACACATATCATAAACAATATGCTTGACCTTTTTCTTTCATTTGTATTTGGAATAAAGTAATCTAGAATATTACATAAGGATCACAAACCGTATCCGACATAGCGTGTTGTTGGCATCTCCTGTTTACAACGGCGACGTTATCAAATCTTGTGTTCAAGCTTTCGACTGAAATCGGTTGACCCACGGATGTCGCCTATCAACATCAGATTAATTCGTGCGCATATAAAAAATGGCCGCGTTTCTCAGTTCGATGGAGAAATTGCATGGCTCATAATGTGATGAATCGTCGATATTATCTAGTTTCAAAGGCATCCTTGGATATTTAAGACCAATATCTTTTAAGAGTCAGTATTATTATTCAAATGATTGGGTAAATACAGAGTTTTGTACGTAACAGTGACATATACAACAGTTTGCACGTAATGGCGGCATTGGGGTTTTGAACAAATATGCGCTCACACAGGCGATTAAGTAGAAATTACTTTCCCATTTTGCTGTCCTTACAATTTACCACCCACCCCACCTATCTCCTGACAATGTATACTATATGTTCGAAAATACATTATTCACGAGTCATCATTCTTTTTAAAACACCATAATCGTTTGTGTGTGTCCTGCGCTATTTAAATTTGTGGCAAGTGGTTATTAAAACCAAACCAGAGAGATAATCAAATAAAATTATTATCCAATACCCTTAATATTCTTATAAAACGTTTTCCTGTCTCCCGGTAAGATAGTAAAAACACAATGAAAGAGAAAGATCAATAATATACATTTAAATTATTTGCTTGAGATAATTTACATGATTCGCATGCGAGATCCCGCCTTTGATCTATTCTCTTTCAAAATTTAATTTCTAGATATCATGCAATCATATTTGGCGTATTCAATAAATGGGAATTATACCCCCTTCATCACAGTATCAATGCTAATAGCTTGAAAAGAATTAATGCGTACAATAAAGTACAAAATTTATATTAAAAAAAAACAAAGCGGAGATAACTGTCTCATTTATTATTTTACGGCACAGCAACACAACTATATTATTTGGTTCCGAGGAAACTTGAGAAAAGTGCCTTCCTCGAGTTTAAATCACAATAGCCTATCCTGGTGAATCAGATGGTGGGTTTGTAATCCGCACCCATTCTGTCGCGAGTGCTGCACGCAATGAACTTCCACAGTTCCTTAAATGCGGAGAGAAACAAAACAGCACAAAAAACACCATTTACAATCCTGGAGCTATAAGGTTTTGACACTGAGAGATGCAGGGTATGTGTCCAAAATGCATATTTGGCTCTCAATAAAGGTCATATATACTGACAGTCAAAGCTGGAGAAAGATTTCCATATTAAACCTGTAATTAAGTTTTTTTTATGCAAATATAAAATTATCAGAACATTGCATCATACTTGCAACTGAACCTTATCGTGATGTCGAAAAATTTGCCGAAGACTTGAACTGTTTTACTCATAAAAAACCTAGGAGATAATACCTTCGGCTATTTCTATTGGCTATTTCTATTGGTTATTTCTATTGGACTTTAATATACATGAACAAACAAGAACGTGTCCAACGATATAATGTATGACTTTTCACTGACTTCGACGTCTTCTAGGGCAATGAGAAAAATAGGTAGCACTTCAGCTATTGAAACGCACATCGAATTGAAAATATATCACAGTACTCCAATTATTTGCCACTTGTTACAACAGAAAATGGAAACAAAATGTTTGGAAATAAGTTTAAATTTACCGTGACCTTGAATAGGACTTCTTTGACGTATGCAACGACCACTGATGTCGAAGCCAAACGCCAACTATATTATGCACATACCATCCTAGTGACCAAGTTAGCACAACAAAGCAATGTTGAAAATCGTGAAGGAAGTCTCTCTATGGGCGAGTTGATGATGAGAGATTAGTGAATCAATACGCTTTGTGAAAATGACCCAAGCAGTTCCAGAATTACCAAAGAACAAATTTTGTTAAAAGGCAATGGGGTTACATTGTTTATTATGTACCAATAAACGTTTTCATCAAGAAGGAGCCAGAATTGTACCCGCAATTCCTAGAAGTCGCTTGCTATGTATGGAAGAAATCGAATAACAACAGTAAAAAAACATGCATTCCGTAACAATATTAGTGAATAGTATAGTGGGCCACTACAACGACAATGGGAAATCCAGTCAAAACCTCTCCGCCCCTCTCCCGGCCACTATAGCCACAAAATGTATAGCGACAATGGGAATTAACATTACAAGACCCCCTGGGCCACTATAGCGACAAGACAAAAGGTTGGGTTTGTATAGGGACAATAGGAATGGAACAGGTGGGTGACGTCACGGTACTGGACATTGGCAACAATGTTGAAAGGGGCCAAACAGCAAACAATGACAGCGGGTGAAGAAAAACCTATGAGGTTATGTCCCGCTCCGCCAAGCGGGTAAGTTCAGCAAGTTCAGGGGTGAAACTATACGAATAATAACGTTTGACAGGGCGGGGCGGGACATAGAACTGGATAGAACGCTTGGCGGGGACTGGTTAGACATAGATATAGACAAGGAAACAAAGACACAAACATAACATAAATACAAACACCAACAAACGTACGATCGCGCATACACACAAATACACACATCAACAAATGTACGAGAAGAAAAAACCCATTATATACTATTCACACCAATATCTACTATCCACACAGAAGGGAAGAAACAACCCCAATATCTACAAGCCATACAGAAGGGAAGAAACAACCCATTATATACTATTCACACCAATATCTACTATCCACACAGAAGGGAAGAAAAAAAACTCAATATCTACTATCCACACAGAAAGGAAGAAAAAAAAAAACCATTATATACTGTCCACATAAGTACGCGCGCACAGCAACACACATACGAATAAGCACACAAACGTACGAGTGCACACAAATACACATACAAAGAAACTCAAACGTACGATCGCATACAAACACACAAATACATACACACAAACAAACGTACGAGCACGCATAGAAACACACAAATACACACACCAACAAACGTACGAGCACGCATACAAACACACAAATACACACACCAACAAACGTACGAGCACACATACAAACACAAATACACACACACACAAACGTATGAGCACGCATAAAAACACAGAAATACACACACACAAACGTACGACCTCGCACACACACACACACACACACACACACACACACACACACACACACACACACACACACACACACACACACACACACACACACACACTATCTTACAAACCAGAGAAACGAAGTGCTTATAGACACACTTCTTTTTTTCAACTACATACACAAATTTTGGCAATTTGACTATTATCTCTTTTCTAGAGGGTTGGGTAGCCCTGAAAAGAGCTGTTTTGTTCGAGGAGTTATGGCAATCTTTTATCTTCTAAGACTGCGTCCCCGTTTGGTAGCAGGCTTTACGACATGATAGGGTCTGCTTCTGCGCGCAGAGAAGGAGAACTCTTTCGTGTCTACACGGCAGTCGACAAAACCTCTGACTGGCTCCTGCTGCTGCTGCTGCTGTTGTTGCTCTCTCTGCTTCTGAAGTTAATACTTCTCTGTCCATTCTTCTTGGTCTTTCTTGATTTCATCTCTGAAGAGCTCTTCTATCAGCTCTTCAACCACTTTCAACATCCTGACATTCTCTATCTCATGAGCCTTCGGTATCAGGTTTTGCCTGACACGGTGTAAATTCACGTAAGCTTCGTTCAGCTTGGCTAGTCGTGAACACATCTTCATAGAAGGATGAGTCAACCATGGATGGTCAGACTGTGTGTGTCCATGGATTAAAGTCGTCTATGCACTGAGTGCTTCGCGACTGATTATAGCCCGGGCTGGGCCCTTGGCCCCAGGCTGGGCGCTTTGGTCATGGTCAGACTGGAAACTGCCTCGCATTATACGTTTCAAACGCGGACGCGATAGAAAACACCCCTACGACTTTTGTTGGGTAGGAACGCTATAGAGCTGATTTATGGTGAGGGATAGAGATAAGTCAAAGAGCATATATAGTCACAGTGGGGGTTTTTTAAACAAAGGACAGACACATTTTTTTCAAAACACAACATTTTTATTTAATTCACAAACAACAACTAACAATTCATATAACATCAACAAATTTTTACTTAACTAACAAATTTTTATTTAACTCACAAACAACTAACAACTATCAATAAAACAATTTTTTCAAGCAAACTTTTTTTGACAAGGTTGACAACGTTGTGAAGTCAAGCTAGACTTCCACTGAGGCAGTCATTAGACCATTGATGTACACTAACGTTTCCTAGCTAAAGACAAGAGATAGACATAACGGTCACAAAACCATCAATCTACTTTTTAATCGTTTCTAGAAGAGTTATGATCAAAATAAGTCATTAAATGTTCTAAGGGATATCCAAGACTGCGTTGATGAAGAAAATACACACAATATTGTCCACACACCATGGAATCTGTGCCTTGTAATTTCACATTATTGAATCGTGTCGTCTGGGCATTTCTTCTCATAAAGTCGATGATATCGTCTTCCAAAGTCGGTAATCCATACGAATCAAAATACTCCACACAGCCATTTTTAGGGAAGTAGACGACTACCCAGTGGGGTCCTGGGAGATGACTGTCGTCCGTGTTGATGACATAAGCTTCATGGTCTTGAGGTTTGCGATGAGGAAGTTCATCTTTAGCGCACACGACAGGATTCTAAGAAGCAGTGTACGAACTGTTGTTCAAAAGGTAATAAAGTTCCCAGGTATCCATTTTTTTGTTTTGTTGTTTTGTCTTGTTTTTCACAGGTAATAATAAGTCATCAATTCATTTCTGACTTTTTTGCTTGAAAATCTCTGACAAGTAACCGTTTCTTCGCTTCGTCTCCACACTCTGGGCCAAGAGAGATTCAATGCGATAGATCTCCAGAGCAGTCAATGGAGGAGAGGAATGATCACCCAAGTCTTTATACCACTGATGCAACACTGCTTCTTCTGAAATGAGACCCCAAGCATCCTCAAGATATTCGTTCAATTTTTCTTTTTGACTCATCATCAGACATTTATCGTGTTGAATTTGACTTTGATGATCGTTTTGACATCATAGTAATCTTTCTTGTCAATGCCGTAATTGTATCTGCCAGTGTTTAGCAAAACAGGACACTAAATGTTGTTCTTGTTATGGCAGCCTGGACCTCATCACTATGTCCTCTTCTTTTTCCACGGCTTCCACGGTATCCTCAAATTCCATTTCCAAAGATTATCCACCGTTCAAAGAGGGATAAGAGTCTCCCATAGTTTCTAATAGACTAGAATGACGTCTCTCAAACTGTTGATTTCTATGGTATTATCGAATTCGGCATACAAGATGACGTTCACCGTCTCGACGAGAGCTTCTGCAAACTGGAGTTCCACACGCAGTTGACCGGATTTTATAGGGCGGAAATGTTCCTCGTCGCTGCGCTGGTCTGGAGTGAAATCAAAGGCCCACAAAGTGCAACCTCCTGCATAATCTTCGTGCGAAATGCCGTGGCTGGTGTTGGTCCCTAGCTGTCCGGTAGCTTCGTAGAGGGACAAGTACGATCTCAAGTAATTCTTCTGGGCAAAGTTAGGTTCGAAGGGTCTGGTACAAAAAGTCTTGCCGTCGCAACTGACTTCAATCTTGGACACTCTGTAGTGCTTAAACTCGAAAGGCATGGCAGTAACGGCTCCGTTGAGGGCTGCATTGCTGACGATGCCGACGATTAAACGTTTGGGTAACTGCCCTTGGAACAGATGATCTTCGATCTTGGATCGGAGTCCAGTGGCAATGGTGAAAATTTGCACTTCCACGCGGCGTATCGGATACTTGGCGGTCGTTCTGCTCAACGTGTGACTGATGTCGTTTAGGTAACACTTCTACGCATCGCACGTAAAGACGGCTTCTTGGATAATGGTTTTGTACTCGTTGGCATGAGCCATCAAATGGAAAGCGGTACTGCTGCGATTCAATCTCAGGCGAATATCCACTCCGTTCAGCAAATACTTGTCTTGCAACCACATGTCCAAATGCAAACGATGCATCACTTCTAAACTACGTCCTTGCAGGATTTTCTTTCGAAAGTCGTTAAAGCCCACATTGTGAGGATCGTCATCTGCTGTCAGGACTGTGTCGTTAAACTTGTCCTCACCTGCTGTGTCAGGTTTCCATACCACGCAAGCATCCAGATGAGTGTTCTTGGCCTCTGTTCCGTACGTCAAGAGATTTTCCAGATACGCTCGGTAAGGGTAAGTATTCATGCTACTGCTGACCAGTTTGTTATTCAAGTACAAATCCACTTCGCTGAACAAGGAATGCATGAAATTGTTGACGGGAGCTACTCTGGCATCGGCTCCCCGATTGGTGTTGTCCCTTTTGATCACTCTGAGTGTCAGATACAAGTAACTGCTATTCAGATCGATGTAATTTTTGGGCTGTCCTTTGATTTCAAACTCGTTGGGAACTGGATCCGTCAAAGAGGAGACGGGATGAAATTCTACCCATTGGAATTCTTGCATCGTCATCATAATGGCATGGCAAACAGATCCATTTCCGACTTGGAACATGCGCAAGACTCTCGGTGCATCAATGTTTTCTTTTTCTGTTTGTGATTTAATAATCAAAAACATATAAGTCTCGGACGGTTCTTCTTTTCTTAGTCTTTCTAGCTCTGGGGGAATGAAGTCCTCTGGAGGGGTGTCTTCGTCGTCTCTTTCTTCCTTTTCCTTGCTGTGGCGTCAGGGAATCTGCAGGGGTGTCTTCTTCGTCTCTTTCTGCCTTCTCCTTGCTGTGGCGTCAGGGAAGCAGTAATGCCTGGCTCAGCAGTGTCGAGAGCATTTATAGGAGTTTCTCGTCGAGCCAAAATGTCTTTGCTCGTTTGAAGCAAGATATTTTTGCCTGCTCTCAAGAAAGCTTCTTTGGGATTTTGTTTGTCGATGATGACATTTTGGAGAAATTCTTTGCCTTGCGTCAAAGCGGCATCTCTCAAGGCGTGCAATCCTCGTGTCACCATTGGTTTCAAAACTGGGGCCACCGAATGAAAGGCCGATTTCAGCATATCTCCTAAACCATGTCCTTGTTGTCGAGCGACTCCATGGTACACAGGATATATGACTTACAAGTTGTTAGAGTAGTCGTTTTCGAAAATGGAGTTTCACAGTGACTTTCACTTTGGTGAATGGAATATGTTGTCCCAGATCGCCTTTCATAGTAATGTTGACAGTGTCGAAATACGACTTACTGACGGGCAAATAGTGAGGATGTACAAATTCGCGGTGAACGGAATAGGTGTTTCCACCTTCCTCGTCAGCGGTTGTGACAGAATCCATTTTGAAAGGAATGACTCGCAGTTACGGTACGGAGGTGTGTCCCACCACGTTGTACTCCACCACATCGGAGTATACAAAGATCAAATTGAGTCCCTGGTTCATTTCTATAGGGAATCTAAAATATTTTCCAAAATCCAAGTTGCCGGTAATGGCTGGTATTTCGTTTTTAATCTTGATCAAGTTGGGGTCTCCATCAAAATGTCATATAGTTCAGGACAAAATGTAATGGGCAACACTTTGTCGGCTGATAATTTGATCAGTAGGCGACGAGCTATTTTATGGTACTCGATCGTGACACTTCGTTTGGTTTTCTCCAATGCTTTGCCAAACACTGCATTTAACCAGGTAGCAATCGCGTTCACCAGATGTTGACTGCTAAAATAATATCCTGCAGGAATGGTCCACAGATAGGTGAACCGTTTAGTTTTGTGGTCTTGTGTTTTCATAGAGTCACCTACAGTGTTGCGTTCATTCAAGTTTTGTTGCACTTGGTCGTCATGAACTTCGACCATAAAGTGTTTTGATTTTCAATAATGTTTTTTATTTGTATAGGGTGAATCATTTCCACCAAAGCCACTTCCCAATTGGCTTCGTGATCCAATTGGATGGCCTGAGGTAATTTGGCAGTGAAACAGCACAAGGTCTTGTTGGAAAACACCTCCATAGAACTGTCACTTGGTATCGTCAAGTAAAGTTGGTTATTAATAATTCCATAGTTCCGCTGTCCGAGGGGTTGCTGGAGGTCAGAGGAGTGTCTAAAAGAGGATTGTTGTTGGAGTGGTGACTGTTGGAAGGGTGACTGACGTTGGACGCAAGGCTCCGGTTGTTCACGTTAGAAGAGTATTTCAGAGACGGATTAGGGAGAAGTAACCGATGCAACTGCTCAATAAAATGGCCCGCAGTGGTTTGTCTCCTTGATGCAAACTCCAATTGGCACTGGCAGCACCGATGACACAATAAACCACAAAGATTTGGCAGAAAAAGACGATTTGCGTTTTATGCACACGTTCTCCACACCACACCCACAAGGGTTGCTTTTGTAGATTTTGCACAGAAGAACTGAGTAAAGGAGTGGTCACTGTGGTAGATGAGGTTGTGTTGAAGGGCATGATGGTCACTTCGTTTTATAGTCGATGACTTGCGAAGTGTCGATCCAAGAGTCAAAACTGGGAGGATATCCTTTCCAACGTACTTTGACTTCTTTGACACGACATTTTCCCACTTTTCGGGTTCTTCGATCGAGAATGCTTTTGACGTCGTACACTTCGTCTTCTTTTTACGCCACGCGTTGTAACTCGGGCAAGTAAAACGTTCCTTTTAACACTTCCTCGTTCATGTCTTCCAATTCATAGATTGCAGGATGACAGCCACGCACTCGTCCAGTGACACGAAACAATTCGGTGGTCCAGTTGGGTAAGTAACCTTTGTTGAAAGTGCGTTTGGTTTTGCCAATGCGCACCCAATCTCCCGTCCTCAACACTCCACCTTTATTGGAGACAGTCACAGTCGTGGAGGTACCAAACAGGCGCTCGAAGACGGTCACTTCGTTGTCTGGAGTCACTTCTTGGGGGACACATCCGATGCTTCGATGGTAAGATTGGTTGTACGCTTTGACCAGGTGCGGTAAGACGTCGATGCACTCGAGAGTGTGTTGATGCGTAAAATATTTCCATATGCGTTCTTTCAAGGTGCGTTGAAAACGTTCCACGATGCTGGCTTTGGTTTCGGGATTCTAGGTGATGAAAAATGAATGTCTCGTTTCTTTAATTCTTTTTGGAAAGCTTGGTTCAGAAATTCGGTGCCTTTGTCAGTTTGCCATCGAAAAGGGTGACGACCACTTTGTTTTAACACTAGTTTGAGGGCTCGCACTAACTCACTGCTCGACTTGGAAGTCAATGGCACGACCCAGGCAAATTTGGAAAAGACGTCGATGACACAAAACAAATATTTGTAGCCACGACTGTAGGTGGTCAAATGAGAGACATCGGTTAAATCGGCTTGCCATTGATGATCGATACCCTCTATTCTGGTGCGACTTCTGGAAAATTTTCGTCGAATGGGTTTGTGTAAGGTGTACGTGGCTTGTTCTTGTAACCTTCGTTGCACTTGAGGTAAATGGACACTTTTGAGTCGGGTTTTGGCAGCACGATACAATTTCTGAGCTCCTCCGTAACCCGCAGGATGGGATGGATCGCAGTAAATGCTGGCTAACACTTTCTCCATGAGGAATTGTTTTTAATAGGTTACCCAGTCTTCACTGATGCTGCTCTGTATAGGATGAGGTGGTGGTTTGGAAACTATTTTACGTGTCCGATGTGCCACGGGAGTTGAAGTCGAGGGTAGTGGTGGTGTTAATGGGATGGTTTTGGTCTTTTTTTCTCTTTTCACTTCTGGTTTCCCTTCATTCTTTTTTACTTCTGTCGAATGAGGAGTGGACATCATCTTTTTAACCCAAGCTTTAAGTTCTTCTCTTTGGGGTGTAGGGGAATGGGTCAACAAGAATGCTGAAATCTTACTAGGGATAGGAGCCGTTGACGGTGTTTCAAAGACTTCTCGTGCCTCTTCTTCCTCAGTCATCCGTGGAGCCGCGCCTGTCTTGACCACTGGTGGTGGTGATGGAGTTTTCATCAGGGCCTTAAAATCCTTCAGAGTTGGTAGAGCTGTTTCGTCTAAAGCTTTCTGGTGAAAGAGTTGAAGTCATTGCAACAGTTGACCGTACAGTTGAGATTTTTCCGTTTCTGACAAATCGCTGCAATCCATTAACGATTGTAATTCGTGTTGTAGCTGGGACATTTCGGTGAAATGAGGATTGGGAGGTAAATGCGGGGTCCGTTGTTCTTGCCAACGATGAAATTCCATTTATAGTTTGTAAGGCACTAAAGTCAGTTTTCGTCCTTCCATCTAATTTCACATGTCGCGTCTGAAATCTTTTAAACCCAGAGGTCCCTTTTATCTTCTGGATCCTTTTCAGTTCATACCTATCCCTCTTGAAACAGCATCTTCTACGAGTGATGTAATCGCTGGTACCAATGTGGCTTTGAGTATGGGTGCTAACAATAGGTGCACAAATCCTTAGCGTTGTACCAACGTCTTGTTCTTTTGAGGAATGGGTATTTTCTTTTTGACCATTTGGCGAAGAACGTGTCGATGTTTGGCTAAGTATTCTTTCTGATGTGGAGACAAATGTATCGTGCCTTTTAAGACATTCAGACAACATTCGCACACGGTATCGACGACATCTTTGGAGGCCGTTTGAATCATTTGTTTTTGCATGGGTGGAGGGGCTTTGGACAGGACGGACAACACGTCCCAATGTTTGGCTAAACGAGGAGGCAGTCCTTTCCTTTTCTTTTCTTTAGGGGTAGAAGAGGAATGACTTCTGGGGGGGTGACATCATTGTTTGTTTGGTCCGGGGCACACACAAAAAATACGCTGACGTCGATGACTTGGCACACGCCCTTTTATCTTGTTTTGGACTATTGCTTCGTCAAAAATGTGACGACTTTTTTTTCCTATATCGCTAAACAATCCTCCCCTTTGGTTGCTCCTCTTTTTCTTTGGAGAAGTGTGTCTTTTGTGGGTTAAACGTCGATGTTTGGCTAAGCGCTTTTTCGGATGATGAGACAATCCTTTTCTTTTTCCTTTTCCTTTTTGGACAGGAGAACGACGATGGTAGTGGTGTGCACTTCTTTGAGGGGACATCTTTGGGTGTTCAGGAGCACAAAATACACTGAAGTCCATGGCTGAACATGCGCCCTTTTATCTTATTTTTTTTTTTGGGGGGGAGGGTATATTTGGAGTAGGTCAAAGGGTTTGTAACCCGTCTTTTTACCGATCTCATTGACTATATCATTGGAAAATACATCGCCAAAAAATCCTCCCCTTTGGTTGCTTCTCTTTTTCCTTGGACGAGTGTGTCTTTTCTGGGGTAGAGCTCGATACTTGGCTAAGCGTTTTTTTCAGATGACGAGACTGTCCTTTTCTTTTTCCTTTTCCTTGTCCTTTTTGAACAGGAGAACGACGATGGTAGTGGTGTGCACTTCTTTGAGGGGACATCCTTTGGCGTTCAGGAGCACTAAAAACACTGATCCCCATCGTTTGCCCAGGTCTTTTGATACTAGAATGCGTCGCCACTGATTATCTTTACGTCGTATCATTTTCATGGCAGGGAAAACTCGACGTTGAGAGGTTCGTAACGGTCTAAATCGGGACAGTTCTTGTTTGGATAAATCCAGTAAACTCTGTAACATGCCTGATCTCTCTTGGACTTTGATTTTGGGGGCAGGTGCTTTGTGATCAGCTGCCACTGCAGCTAAAGAGAAGGAGGGTGTCACCGCTGGAGAAGACGTTCTTGGAGACACGGGTTTCCAATTTTTTTAAAAATCAAATTAGGAAAGACACGTGTCAAATCGGGTTTGGCTGGCATAACCAGCATCGAAGAAATGGAAGAAGCTGAGGCTACTGGAGACGCGGTTACCGTCACTGCAGGTCGTGGTTTGGGGATGTAAGGTTGCGTCCTGGCCGCAGTACCTCTCTTGCGAGTAGAAGCTGTTTTCTGGGGGCTTTTCATTTCTTTCTCTGGGGACTTTTCTTTTTCTTAGGCCTGGTCTTGACACCACTATTCTTTTTCTTCTGGGTCGGGGAGTGGCATTATTCTTGGGTAGGACCTTGGGGGCGTTAGGGTTCCATTTTAAGAGGGAGCGAATGATGACACCTACTAGAAAACCGCTACCTCCAGGTTTCAAAATGATTTGCTTTTTGATTTGAGTGTCGATGCGGGGATCTGCCAGTTGCGTCAAGGCTACTTTGTTTCTCTCAAAAAAGTGTTTAGTTTGATGTAGAATGTGAATGATGCCTTGCAGTAATTGACGTGCTGTCATCGTAAACCATTGTAAGACTTCTTTGAGATTGACTTCTAAGACACGAGCACGTATTAGTGGATTTTTTCGAGACTGATGCCGTACAAGGCACGAATCAATTTGACGGGAAGATGAGACTTAAGGAACGTCATGTTGACACTGTGTGATACTGACCAAAAGTAACCGATGTTTTTACAGATTTTGTTGTTGTTGTTGTTAAGTCGACGGGGACGTGTACACGACAGGCCCTCCGTCTTGGCACCAGTGGTGAAACAGATGGGTACGAAATCGCAAATAGTCGCGGACGGTGGGTTTTGAATCCGCGAGTAATATAGGCGTGTGGGGTTTCAGAGGCATCGTCGTACGTATGAGTCAGCCAAGGTGATCCTGACTGTTTGGCTAACACTTGTACTTGCGATTTATCTCTAGGGCTTTTAAACAAGACCACGTAATGAGCATTGAGACTAATGGTGCGATGGGCTTTACTTTGTCGAAACAAATTTTGGGTGATGTAAATGACACTGGCATTACGATGATGCCATTTGCGCGTAAACCACAGTTTGATTTCTTCTTCGTCTTCTCCTAACATGTCGTCGAAGATGACCAGATGTATTTGACTAGGGTTAGACACAATCCCGTCGTCTTCGCCAGGAATGCCTTCCACAAACACGATGGAATCGCCTTGACTTTCTCGCAGGAGGCTGTACTCCGATTGTCACTCTGTAACAACACACAATACATTGAGGTGGACGATTGATCAAATCATGTTTATGTTCGATCACACGTTTGACCAATTCGGTTTTGCCTGAACCACTGGGTCCAGCAATTAACATGTTAAAGGGATGGCGAAGATACAAAACCTCCCAACTGGCAGATCTAAGTTTTCGTCCATGGCTTTGAAAGTGGTGGAAGAGGGAGGAGAGACAGCAGAGGTAGACATAGTACAGGGAATGTCACTTTTGACACGAAGACAAGACAAGAGTTTTTACACTTTTTTCAGGACACGTTTATTGCACACAAAAAAAAAATGTTTAAAATGGAACAACACGAAAGACAAAAATATATAAAAGCCAAATGGTTACGTACATGGATAAAATACACATCAAATGATCAAAGTGGAATATAAACAAGTCTCTGCACAACATTTATTTTGACCAAGGTGTGGTGTCGTAGAAACAGTTTGTAATTTTCTTAGAATCTCTATACTTGGCACAGTCACATAAGGGTCCTACCGGAATGGTCTTTCGAGGATGTCGATGACAGTCCTGTCCTGAATGGAGTTATTTTCCTCGGTATTGAGTTCTTCTGGCACTGCAGTTAACGCAGGTTTAAAAGTTACCTTTTTCACTGGACGTTTGAATTTATGATCACACATCTTTGGCATAGTGTGCCAGTTCTTTTGTCCAACACATCTTCACTGCCTAAAAATTGACGAATCTTGTTTTCCCGTAGAGGTAGAGAAGTATCGAGATGAAAGCACAAGGCTTTCAACAGAATGAGTCTCTCGTGGACATTTAAAGGTACCACTTTCATGTTTTTGGCGGTACCTCACAGTACATTTCGTAAAGAGTCCATAAGGAATCGGCTGGTAAACGAAATCCCAGAAAGGAGGTCACGAAGACACACACCACACGTCGACCCAAATTCAATGGACACAGTTCTCGTAATAAGTGTTGGTAATTCCTCTACAGTTTGAATACTGTCATTGATTTCCTTCCACGGAGTCTGTTGTACCACGAATGATAAAGGTCGTGGCATAGTAGCCAGTGTTTATACCCTCTTTTTTGTCGGAGGTAATAAGTGTACTTTTTGCTCAGAGCTAATCGTACTCCAGTAGCGAATCCAAATTTTTAGTCACTAGTTCACACATTACACACAGCACAGAATTTTCCTCTACAGATAAAATTTGATTTGCGTATAAGAGTTTGGTAATCCTCTAACTCTTCCTCTGGAATTCGTTGTAGTATGGCCACCTTGTAAGTAGAAGGATGAGTAGCAACCAAAGTCTTCTGGTCCTCATCTAGCTGAACAATATCTGACCACTGGAACGCTTTCATATGAATCAGTCCTCTTATAGCATTCAGGTACCAGTGGCTCCAACATTGGTGACTTAACGAATGCAATTGTTCTTTGCGTTTCACTTGTATTTTGACCAACTCTCGGTAAATGCGTTCTCTCAACTCCACAAGCAAACAACGAATGTTCTCTTGTAAAATGTCCATTCAAAAATCAGGAATCACTGGGTCGTGGCCAATAGCCTCGTTTATATTTGTGACTGAAGTAGTGTCCTCCCATAATCAGTCTTCGTTACTTTGGAAAGGAGCATAGCTTAAAAATGGAAAAATGATTTTGAGTTTGCGTTTCACTTATATTTTGACAAACTCTCGGTAAATGCGTTCTCTCAACTCCACAGGCAAACCACAAATATTCTCTTGTAAAGTATCCGTCCAGAGATTAATAAGGTACTACAAAATGTAGGTAGAGACAGTGTGGACACAATCGAGCATGTTCCAAGTAAGCGGAATCTTTCTGTTCCCACTGGTGAAGTGACACACCGCAACTGAACCGCAACTGAAGCACTTGACTTTATCACCTTCGACCAAGTAGATAAATCCGGCTCTGGCTAATTCTTCGTGGGTAGGTCCTCCCAGATATTTAGTCCATTTTCCGTGTAAGATTTGGAATAAACTTTCAAAGTCGCAGTATTCAGGCAAACTCACAGGGAGCGAATATTCTTCTTTCACAGGTTCATTTCAACGAGGGTATGGTGAAATCCGCAGGAGTTTGCCCAGGGTTGGATGACATCCATAGGGTGGTAGACGCATGGTTTCAGGTGGAGGATGACATTGACAATGAAAACCAGTAAAGTGAAAAGGTGTACGATGACGAGTGGCATCACTTTCGCATCCATCAGGTTTGACACGCACATCATCACTTTCCATGGTAGGTATGGTAGTAGTAGTCATAGCAAAGTTCTCATGATGTGGTACTGAATCGCTGAAGTCACATCGTACTGCATCCCTGCAATAGCAAGGCACAGCATCGCACTCGAGTTTGCTCTCACTTGATACTTGCTGTTTGAAAGTATTCATCTTTCTCGCTTGGTGTTGGTAGTTACAATGAACTATCGGTCTTGGACGTTGTCTCTTCATAGACTTTTTCCAAAGGACGACTGACGATTTGGTGTGTGGCTAAACGTACAATCTTGTGAGGCTGGTAGATGGTCACTTTAAAATCTCGATCCAATCCGGACTGCAAGGCTTCTTTCAGCACACTAAAGTTCACCACTTGACTGGTGCAATAATTGAAAGTCAATCCTTTCACTTTACTCTCGGTGTGCTCTCCTTGTTGGTCCCGGTATTCGTAGCCGTAATGTTTGGGACAGCCACTAGCAAAACTTAGAATCTTGTCGTTGAGGTGCTCATCCGTCCAGGCTCCTAAACGGTCTCCTTCGATGACAGGGTGCCGGAGACCCAGGCGATCGATGTAGATGCAACTGTCGATGTCAAAATACAGTACACGATCTCCTAACAGTTCTAAAGCTTCGTACAATTTTAAGCGAGCATGGGCTGTCACGTAAGCCGCAATGATGACATTTCCAATTTCGTCGGCTTCTACAAAGTCCAGTTCATCTTCGTAATTGACCAAGATCAAGTCCACACGAACGACGTCCACGTGTTTCATGGCTTTATTTTTGTCGTGAATCATCTGGAAGTAGCGGGAAGGTTCTGTCAAATAGTCCGTCTTAGTAAACACGGTCGTGGTACCATTTGCCCCACATGCAATTTAATATCACTTTGGCAAACGATCGCCTTACTTCGTTTTTCTCGGTGTGGTCTAAAGCGATGCCTTCCTGCTCCAAGTATTTCTCTTTGAATTTCTTTTGGTCTTCGGGAGTGTGTCACCAGGAAGGATAGCCGCTGCCTTCTTGTTTCAGTTTCAAAAAGGCATCCATGTAGTCTGCGAAAATGCCTTTCTGAGTTTGGTCGCCCTTGTTGTATTTTTCTGTCTTGGGAAAGTGGTAAATTTCGTACACTTCTAACAATTGGTATCCTAGATCCAAAGCTTTAAACAATTCCACACTGACCCACGTTCCTGTGAAGGCGCGTTCTTCCTGGCTGTGCTGACAAAGTCGGTCTTAGTTACAGGTTTCGGCACAAATACGGCACAAGAGAAACATCAGTTTTTCTTGGCAATGATGAAGTAAAACGAGATGGTACAAGTCCGTGGGAGGCAAGACTTAGCACTTGATCAATCCTTCGTTTTGTCGAATGTTTTCCAAGTCTATGTGTTCCGTCAGCAATTGCGGGTGCAATGCTAGAAAGTGAGAATATTTGCACATGTAAGGATAGAGCGAACACACGTCCAAGTATTTGATTTCTTCTCCTTTCTCCTCGTCGGCTTGATACAGTAAACAGGTGGAATTCATTCGTCCTCCGTACAAACTGTGCCCGGCGTTCAGTGGGTCCACCAACTTGTAACTATCCACGATGCGTTTAAATTCGGGATCGGTTTTCAAACGGTGATCGTACTCGTGTTCCCACATTTCCACCACATGGTATCCTTGCTATTCTAACTTCAAGCGGCGCTGACAAGTGGTCTGGTACAAGTCTTCTGTGCTACGTTGTACAAACTGATTTTTGGTGTCACGTTGAGGGTAACAGATGGGACATCCGTGAAATAAGCACCCATTAAACTCGTACACGATGTTAGGGTTTTCTAAGTTCCAGCCATCTACTGAATACCTTCCGATAGTCGTTTCGCCTCCTCCGTTGCGGGCGTGTTGGATCCATTTGTCTTCCTTGTCGCACAAGTAATATAGCCAGCGTAGGGCTTTGACCGAGTATTGAGGTTTGACAAAGGTTTTCGTTTGAGGGCTTATGACAGCCAGGGTGTTTTTGGGCATGAATCGTTTGCGTTACACTAAGGAACACGCGTTAGCAATGGTGCAAGCTTCTTTCAAAGGATCGATCCCTCCGTGCTCCATAAACAGTTCTCGAAATTTTCCACAGCAACACCGTAAAATGTCCACGTCGGAACGAGAATACTTTAACATTTATTCCCGAAAATCGAAGGGGTCCGAGGCGTCAGAGTGGTACCAAGCGTAGAAAGCTTCTCGTTGTTCGGTGCGCATGTTGTCGGTTCGTAGTAGTGAGCGTCAGGTAAATGGGGTAGAACGTCGTTTTGATTAGCTTCGGTATTGAAAAAGTGCGGAAAATAGCCTTTGACCATTTCTGTCATTCCGATCGTTTTAGGCATTCGGCTCAAAGGCATGGCCAAGTAACTCATCGAATCTTTAAACTGCACTTGCCCCACTTGCATGGAAATGATTTTGGCTCCGTTCAAAGTGACTTTAGGACGTTCGGTGCTTTGTTCCGTATAATATCTGAGAAGAAATTGCCCATAGTATCCCGAGAAATTGTGAGCCATCACCGTGGCATAGAGATGGCGATTTCCGTAACGTTCGATGTCCTCTTGGCTCCACGTCTCGTCGATCTGGTCTAAGATCCATTGGGCGAAATCGGTCAGCGTGTTAGGTCCTCGAAAGATTTTTTTTTCACGTCCTCCAGGAATCTTGCTACAGTGAGGGCAATGACTAAAAACAGGCTCTTAGATGCACTTCTCGCACGCTAGATGAGCCACCCAGAAATTAGGAATTTGAATACCAGTCACTTGCATGCATTCGAAATCGATAAAGATGAAATTGCCTTTCTTCTGGTCATCTTCCTCCTGATATTTCGAATGGTATTTTTGAATGTAGCATTCGTGTTCCAAGTCCACGATTTAGCGACAAATGTGACATCACTTCTTTCCTGGACATACGTGCGCCTTGGCATTATTGGTTCGTCTGCCTTGTCCACAAGTAGGGCACAATCTCAGCAGTTGACAAACACTTTTCTGCTGTGACCCTTGCGTTTTCAAATGTTGTTGGTAACAGGTAGGGCTGACAAAAGTGCGCTGATAAGCTGGGCAAGGCGCTCGTTCTTGTCCGTCGTCAAGACAGGATTTAGAGGCCAAATATCCTGAGCATTTCCATCCACAATGCTTGTGTTGCTCTCGATTGTAATAGCTGCATTTCTCACAATAATATATGTATACCAGGATTCCGGCGATACTGGTAATGGCATCGAAATGTTCATCGTGATGATAGACGTGAATGTATTTTCCGTCTTTGAAATTTTTGCCACGAAACAACAGAGGTCCGCGCACTTGTTGAGGGTGTACATTCAAGGTGTAATGTGGCGCTAAGACGTCTTGCAAATTTTTGCATTTCAGGAATGCCACAGGGTGTGTCTTTGGATATTCCCGCTTGCTCTAACAGGAGTTCTGCTTCTCTTTGTTGTTTGCCTCGGTCCGATCGTTGAATAGTTTTCCAGGCTCGTTTCCATTCTGCCGTGTTGTTCTTGTCGGCATACGTTCGTCCAACCACTATCCCGAGCTAAACAGATCTTGTCTTGAGAGTTGTTAATTTGGACGAGGCTGCGCTTGATACTGCGAAGGTCGTCTACCAATAAGACTTTTTTGCGTCCGGTCCCTTGGGGAAGAGAAACGTGGGTCATGAACAGTGTCGCTTTTCCATCGGTGATGTGAAATTTGTCCTTGGATTGTTGCACGCGTTGAATCTTGTCGATGACTCTGGAAGGTGTCAGTTTTGATGAGCAGCTAAACTCGATCCAAACGGGGGACTTCAGACTGTTGTGATAAAGGGAAAGTCTCAAGCGATCGTCTTCTTTGGCTTAACATTGCTGTTTCAGTGTGGTTAACAAAGAATCCCACGCATCGGTGATGAACTCTTCTGCATTCTCCAGGGGTAATTCGGACTTGAAATCTTTAAACTTCACCGTGTACGTGTAAGCCGTGGTTCTAAATTTTCTAGAGGAGCATTTCTCTCTCTCTCTCTCTCTCTCTCTCTCTCTCTCTCTCTCTCTCTCTCTCTCTCTCTCTCTCTCTCTCTCTCTCTCTCATGTGGTAGTAATTTTCAGGGTTTTGTGGTGGTGGACTTTGGTCTGGTGTAGACTCTCTGGGCCTGGATTTTGGCTCACTCTGTCATCTTCAAAATCGCTGGCATGGAGTTGATCCAAAACCACAGCTACGGTGCGAAGCGATAAGTCACGTTTCTGTCTCTTACTTACTTTTCCTTTCTCCACGAAATGATGCGATCGTTTCATCTTAAATGCAAAAAGTCAAATGACTACATTTGAAACGCTATGGGTCCCTTTATATCCACGTCAGACCAGTGTCTTGCCTATATAAAGGGTAAGTGTCTTCCCTCGAAGTAATCATTTCACTCTCAAGCTGACCAAAACGAATTAAGAGGCAACACAGATCGTACTTCTGATCAGAGCTTTGCGAGGTCTCATACGAAGGCTTTCTTCAGACAAGCCGACGGACTACTTCCCCTCCTTTTCAGATAAAAGTCAAGATACTTGCTATATCTGTCAGAAGAAAGGGCATTGGTCTTCAGAATGTCCAGACCGTCAAAAAAGCAAGACAGGTGCCAAAAGAGACAAAAGTCAAGATACCTGTTATCATTGTCAAGAGAGAGGACATTGGTCTTCAGACTGCCCTAAGAAAGAACAGGAGGGAGAGAGGGGTTCCGAACAGGAAGAAGAGGAACAACCCCGACAGGTCCAGAAAGAGAAGAAAGAGAAGAAAAGAAGACGAGAAGAAAGTGAGGAAGAAGAGAATGAAAAAAGGGAAAGTGAAGAAATTCAAAACAAGGAGAGAGTGAAAAGACACAGAAGGAGTCTATGAACTTTCTAAAGTGTTGTGTTGTAACACTGGATTGTAAATTGGTACCAGAATATACCAGAAAGAAAAACGTAAGTGTATCTTCGTTTTGATTTTTTAGAATAAGGACGTACACTCATGCACTCACGCACGTACATCATTGGGCAAAAGAGGGATTTTGAGTTTTAATTGATTTTGGCAAAATGAATACTATCTCTTTTCAAAAGAGGTGGGTGGCCCTGAAAATGACCGTTGGGTGTTTGTTTTTTAGAAAACAAAACAAACTCAGGAATGAGCTTTAACTGCCTTATCCCTTTGCCACGGTCAAGGCCTATTTTTGGACCTGCTCCTGTCGATGATTTGGTAGAAATCACTAGGGTGGGTATTTCAGGCGTAGTAGGTGTGTGAACAGGGTTGGGCTGTTTGGCTCGGGAAGGTCTTTTTCTCTGGGGTCGTAATAAAGAAGTCTGATACATTTGTTTCAGACTCCTTAACTCTGCCAAAATGTCTAAGAGTACCTTGACCGTTTGACTTTCACTGTCCTCCTTCTCTCCTAGACTTTGTTTCTTCTCTGCTTCTTTTTCTTCTTCCTGTCGTTTCTTTCTTGCCTCTTCTTCTTCTCGCTGTTGCTGTTGAAGGAGAAAAGCTTGTTCTGCTTCTTTCTGCTGTTGCAAAAACTTTTCCAATTCTTCTTTCTGTCTCTGTTTAAAATCCTCGACGTGTGGTAAAGAAGGAGAAGGTGGCGATGGTGCTGGTACCGGAACAAAGTCTTGCGAAGAAGAGAGAAAATCCACTAAATCCCAATTAAAATCGTTCTCTTCTAGAAGTAGGCCCTTGTTTGCTTTGGTATCCGCTGCTATGCCATCACTCCTCGTCGCCACGGCCGGTTCACCCCAATTCATCGTCTTCTTGGTTTCCGTCATGTTCTAACTGTGTCACACAGATTCACTGCGCAGAGACGCTAGGGCACCTATATAGGGAATGTGACGTCAAAGGCAGGTCTCTTCGGATTGGAAGACAGACTCCGATCTGTGACTGAATTTTGTAACGCGTGTTAGGATTGGTGAAAGAACTCAATCCGTTTCGATACGCTCTTCCACTATAAATAACCGCGGTTCACTTCATTGCCTTCACCTGTTCTCGTCACAAGATGTGGACTAACGTAAAATCGTCTACCCTCCTATCGTCGATGCTGTTCAACCCGGACTATCCTATGTATGTTAGATCATCATGGGCTATCACCCAGATGACTGATACGGCCCTTTGGAAACGAAGAATCTACGTGGAGAGACAAGGCTGTCTGAAGCGAGTCTTAATCTACGGTCCAGAGGTCGGACAAAGTTTGAGAAAGAGAAGAAGATCCGTACGATGCCCTCTATGTTAACGGAATGGTGTTAACAAAAAACCAAAGGCCCTTTTCAGGGACACTTCATTGCCTCGAAAAGATTTAATCTCTCTTGCCTAAAAGAACTTTTAGTCGATTTTATATTTTATGTGTGATAGATTTATGTTCATAAAATATATCTATGTGCCATATGTCTATGCCTATGTCTATCCATTGATATGTCCCGCCAGTTTCTCCCCTCCAAGCGTTCTATGCAGTTCTATGTCCCGCCCCGCCAAGCGTTATTATTCGTATAGTTTATGAACTAGCTGAACTTACCCGCCACCCGCTACCCGCTGAACTAGCTGAACTTACCCGCCACCCGCTACCCGCTTTTTTTCTTTTCCTCGCTGTCACTGTTTGCTGTTTGGCCCCTTGCAACATTGTTGCCAATGTCCAGTACCGTGACGTCACCCACCTGTTCCATTCCTATTGTCCCTATACAAACCCAACCTTTTGTCTTGTCTCTATAGTGGCCCAGGGGGTCTTGTAATGCTAATTCCCATTGTCGCTATAAATTTTGTCGCTATAGTGGCCCAGGGGCTTTTTGACTGGATTTCCCATTGTCGTTATAGTGGCCCACTATACCACTTGAGTGTAAGCTTTATGTTCAAAGGTACCTGGAACATCCCGCTCGCATACATAGAGGGCGATCGTAAGGGGCTGGCGATAAGGGCGATAGCTCTAGTCGCGAAGAGGGTGGATGGGCGCCATTTCGAGGATCATGATCTTTTATTTTGTATTTTACCTAAATAAAGTATATCTTTTAACTAAAATACATACTTTTATGTATTATTATCATGCCTATTACTACATTTAAAAATAAATAGTTTGTGGCGGGGTTCTTGCCGAGGGCAACGCAAACTTGTGATGGCCCTGCATACATACATGAATACGAACAATCATCGTTCTTTTGTAAACAGCCTAACAAAATCTCATCAAGAACTCATATTGTTTAGCTGACAACAATGCAAAGAGAGCTTAACCCAACAACCAAATGGAGTCGACTGGATGAAAACGAATATTTCATGGAGTACTAACATCTCTCACCATGCACGCGAGAAATTTCAGAGGCTTTCCTTGTGGTGTACAGACGACACATGATGAAGTGTAAGGACAAACGAGGACTTTAATTATAGAAATGTTTTTGTTCGTCAAAGACTTTTCGTCAAAATACATCGAACTTTGTGAGTTATATGCCAAATGTGCATTAGGACCTAGTGCAAAAAAGGAAACAGTCTTTCATGTATTCTGTGATTTGTCGAGGAAAACTACACTTGAACACAACAGTATCAGAGACATTTGTGTGGAGTACCACTTTATTAAATGTCTACTACGAATGAGTAAGTCATTAGTGAAAAGAAGTCTACGCAATCGACAATTAATCTCTTTGGAAAATTGTCTGGTTTGTCTGAACAATGGTTTTGATGCGTTTGAACGGTTCCTACTCTATATTGTCGGCAACTTGTGGATTATTAATAGCACATCTCCAAGCTCGTTCACACCGATGCAAGCAGAATTCCGAATGGTGTGTGTGGTCCGGAGCAGCTCGTGTCTTACTGAGAGATTACTTGAAAGCTCTGGCGTCTGCATATACTGAAAATAATTGCGAAGCTTTCCAATGTGAGATTTTTTTCCTCCTTTTTGATGTATACCGAAACAACTATGCCTACTTTATAATCTGAATTTCTTTTTTAGTAATTCTAGTGTTTATTGTACAGTAATTTTCAAAGAAAAATATAAATCAGAAGATCATTTATGAAAAGCATATATCTGTGCCACTAGCACACAGTCAGATATGTGTCCTAAATTCGAGAAACGTTTGATGCATCCTTTGGTATTTACTTCTAGTAAAATGTGTGCGTGTTCTTGCAGTAGAACAACCGGATTCTTTTAATCGTTTTTGTAATAAATACGTAGTTTAGAGCTTTTGAAGAATGTTCTATATTTCTGATTATAGAATCAACCTTGCTGCAAATCAAGGGCGGATCTACTAATATCGTTTAGGGAAGGCATAAGGGAGTGCCGTAAACATGTAGACACAGGGCTGTGATGTTGAACCTTTGGTTGGGGCGCAAAGGGGGGACGCTCCTGCATTGTAAGCTCAACAAGGGCATAATTTTAATCGTCTAACTGTAAAGATAACCTTATTTTGGAAAGATACCGGCTACTTCGCGCTGATTTTCTTTTTCTTGAGGTGGGGTCGGGTCTCCGCCCCCCCCCCATTGCCCCTGCTATTGAAACCTGTCGAGGTTAACATGTGAAGAATATGAGCATTAATTTTCCTTCCCAATGGTAATTAACGATCTTTTGATTATGGAGATAGCTAACAGAAAGATAGGCAGACGGACAGATAAACACATGGATAGATAAACAAAGAGGTACTGACCGTAAATCTTTTATTGTAACTTGTATCTTTTATATTAATATCTCTGCTATTTGGGAAAGGGGTGTGGAAGTTGATTCCGGTCACTAGTATCATATTTAAATGAAATTAAAAAAAGTTATTTCGACATTTGTATCCAGATGGCAAGTATAATCACTTTTCTGTTGATCTGTGGCATTAAATTCTTCAGAACACGCACTTTTTATAACTAATCCATGGCGGAACAAAATACTGTGTATTTAGCCACTATTTACCATACGTGCTGGTTTATAAGTCTAGTCCAACAGCAAGGTGCAAACTGCACCGACCCAGAACTGCCGTCGTATAATGCGCCGGCAGATCTGTGTCTATGCAGTTTGTTAGGAGTAATCAGTAGAAAACACAATATATACCCTGATCTTGCTAGTTTCTAAAAGAGACGATTTATCATTCTAAACCTGTTGAAAAGCTAAAAGCGCGACGAACGAAGGACAATACAATAAACTGCAGTACCGACATTAACTTTTACAGACAATCGGATGTTATGGGAATGATACCATTTTTTAAAATCGTGAGTTATGACAATACGTTCTGTTGTATCAGCTAATGAAATTTCTACAGAGTGTTTCATCAGTCAGAACTTCGTGCTTATTCTTCATGTTAATATTCTTATAATTCTTGTTGTTGTTTCCTGAAAACTAGCGAATAATGTTATTGTATTGTTCTCAACTAAGAGAAAGACATCGGAAAAGAAAAGATTTTAGTGTATACTCTGTGATGATGATGATGACGACGACGACGACGATGATGATGATCATCATCATCATCATCAGGGTTATTGAAACGATTATATTGTTAAAGATTTTAATTACTGTAGTGTATTCTTTTTCTCCTATTAATGAAGTTTCTTTATTGTAAACCCAGGTCGTTAATGAAACTTGGAGTGTTTCACTTCACACAAACATCTTTATTTGACCCAGACAGAAAGTTGTTAACTGGCGAGACAGCAAGGAGCTACCGATATTTGAACCAATTTTCTGACGAATAGCGTTTTCATTTTAGGCAATATTACATGCAGCCAAATAATACTATCAAAGCTTTTTTATATGTTGCAACACGCTATGTGTGGTAAGATAGCTAAAGTCTTCTGTGTGAAATATTCACACACCTTTTGGGGGAAATGAGGGTTTGTAATCCTTCTTTTATCTGGTCACTGTACAAAGCATGCACGTAACACCTGTTACTGGTAAATAAGCATGTTTTTGCCACAGTCTGCGAATCATGCTTTGTGGTTCGATTACGTCTGTATGTTGTGCTTGACCTTGACCAACACATAGTTGCAAAATTTAGTGATACAAGCTTTAAGGTGCATTTCGGGAAGGGATGTACTTAACGGTAAATATGCCTACTGTGCCTGTTGTACTCATACAGTTTCACGTCATCTGACAGCTTATTTAGTTTACTAGGTATTATGTGGTTCCGCCAAGAGGTGCCGTTGTCATAGAAACGCTGTCAGACATAACACACATTAAACACTCGTCGAAATGGTCCTTAAGAATTTTGTGTCTTTTACCATTCAATTTATGACTTTGTATATGCAATATGACTAGGATGATATCCAGATCGTCACATCATTAGGAGCGTTCAGTAAAGAATAACATTTTGATCGATCAATACCAGTGGTGTTGGACACGTTGTTCGAACTTTTTGCCATGTACAACATGGCCTAGCAATTTTTTTCATATCCACTAGTTCATGACTAAAATTTTCTGAATATTCGCATTATATAATACAAATTCTTCAAAACCGAAATAAAGTGATTGTCATCCGACCAAGAAATTGACTTTTTTATTTGTTCGAGTAAAGAAGAGGGATAACATGGACGTTACCATGTAACTGAGAAACCTCATCGTGCAGACACTGATAGTTAATAGCATAAATGTTATCGTTGGTTTCGTCAACAGAAAACTTATTTCAGGTGCGATGATTTCCAAATTCTTTATTTCCTCTGCATGACCACATGCATGTACTGCAAAGATTGATCTGACCACAGGCTATATATTGCATTGACTCTTACAAATGAAGAGATAAAATAAATTGTGCGACTATCAGAAGCTTCTTTAACGTTTAAAGAAACCGGGATGCCAATATCCGGTTTTCGTCTCTGTGAGGTTGCCTGTGATTTGTCCATTTTAGTACTCAACTTTAGCCATAAGACAATAATGTCTTTGTGAGTTCATTTTCGTTCTCATTCTAGCGATACGGAATTGCACCAACATTGCAGTCGAAAATGGCCTTGTTCACACTAAACGCCACTTACCGGGATCATAAATCAATAAGCCCTTTTCGTTTTATGCTAAACATTTTGCTTGCTTTTCTTTCGTTTTTTTTTTCCCCATATGCCGAAAAAGGGAGAAATGGAATCGCATCATTGTTCTTGCATGCAGAACAGAATCACTGCACCAGAAGTCAGATGTAAACAAATCACAATTTTTGAAAGACGGATATGAATTTTCTTTTGTCAGGTGTGCCCATTTCAGTCATTATTTGATCTTATATTCTATTGGAGAAACAATGAATGACTAGAATCAAAACACTTGTGTCGGGTGATTGTATGTAATGAAATAGTTATCTTCGGATCAAGCGTTCCAAAAGTTGAATTTACAAAATACACCACAAAGAAGCTTTCCAATATCAATAGTAACTTCACTACTGTGCACTTATAGGGTTTCTTCACTAACATCGCGTGTGACAGATATTGTAACCTATCCATCTGAAAACCCGCCCGCCAGGCTCATACACATTAAACGTGCCCATAAACTTCAATGTAAATTTTGAACCATGTATTGACAGTAACATTTCAAGAGTAATCGTTTATTGGCTCTTATGTAGACAACGTTTTGCCAAGGGTGCCCTGGCGGTCCATCAGTCACTGGTACAGATTATATCCGGAACCAGTGCTGCTAACTGAAGTCTTCCTTTGTTTGAACTGAGTCACTCTGACATATTTATCACATACTTCTATAACAAACCAAATAATCAAATATACTGAATTTTTATCGAGGCATCCACAGCTCTACAGACATGCATGTCATTACTAATTTACACTCCGCTGTGTTAGTTGCATCTAAGGTTGTTTGACCACATCCCCAAAGCTTCTGACAAATGAGCAAATTCAGACCGTTTTTTTCATGGCTCCATCAGAATAAAAACGGAACATCAGATCGGGTGCTACTGGAATAGTAAGACTAATGGTCATTTATATATTAAACTATTGAGCGATACGTTATACAACATCTATTTTGTTTCGTGATACTCATTCATTGATAAATTGCATGATTCGGAGTCTCTTAAGCCACATCACAGAGTCTTACAATAAACTTTCAATAAGAACAGGAAGCTGACTTGTATATGATGGTATCGCTCGGCTTTGGATAGTCCACTGAGAAAATAAGTGTCACCAATTCGACCAAAGAACCTAAAGCAACAGTGAATTAACTGAGTGCTCGGTTTGAAAAATACTGATCAAATTTTAAAAGTCATAAGATTCAAGCTTTCGATGACTTCAACACATTATTAGCAACTCTGATGGTATCGGTCTGGGCTTTTGTTCGACAGAGAACATATGCATACTTACCTTGTTCAGATAGTGCATGAAATGAACTACAGAACCGTCCTACTTGTGTAATATTGACAGGAATCCGCTCCTTGTATAACTCTAAGTTTCGACGTTTAGGGCAATAGGGATTTAGATCTTACAGGAGCAGGGAATGGATGGAAACTTTCTTGTTGTAAATACAATAGGATGGTCATTTATCTCTTCATTGAATTCATTTAATATGGTGTCGTGTGATGGGTGTACTCCTGAAAGGTTGAAGCGGTTTCCTCTAATATTTGTCTTACTTATGTAGGATGATCTGCATGTTGATCGATAAACATCATCTTTAGCAATCAAATCTTTCTCTTTTATTATTCTTCTACTCAGCATATCCTCTTTGTTTCTGCGCAGGCTACAGTGACATTACTTGCTCTCTAGAATGCTTATGGCTTTTGTGTCCTTTTTTTTCTCTGTTTTTTAAAACATACCACAGTGAGTAGAGGACGTTTTCGTTCTCGTTACTGTGAACGGACTCGAGCATGACGACTCTCGATCTAATTCAGATATCGAATCTTTTCTCGAATCGAACTTCGTTCTAACATATGTCAGTTAGGTTTGCTAATGTATTCATAAAAGCAATTTGCATGCGAGAATATTTTTGAGGCACATCAACCGGTCTGGTAAAATTGCACAGATAACATTGATATTCCATCTTTCCTTTTCTCCGCATTATGCGTCACAGAAAGCTGACTGGCGCTTGTAACTTTAATCAGCCTCAAACATGGTTAGTATTATTGCTAAATTACAAATTTTGACAAATTTGTTGAAAGTATCTTTTACAGAGTATATTTTAAGTCACTTACATCCTCCATTTATTTGCCAAAATTTAAAGTCACACTTTAATGCAAATAGAGTTTAGGCATGCCACCAAATGCTCCTGATGCACGAATTTTGCGGCAAATGAGATTTGCTAAGTGCGGAGGACACTTTTCACAAACCGTTATTTTATGTTGCCGCTGAAGTTTTCATATCATACGGACATAAAATAGCTGAAAGAACAAATGACCAAAAAAAAAAGGGAAAGAATAAAAAATGACAGAATGAAGAAAAAAGGACGAAACAGTTATATTATAACAGGCTCTATAAAGGGAACTTATCAGGGACATTTTCATTCATTAAATAAAACGTTTTTAATGCAAGGAAATAGGTACAAAGATTAAATATTTCCTGGCACGATAACATATACCATCAACAATTTACACTCAGTAAGAGACTTGTGAGATGATTTAGAGATACGTCCATGACGCTCCATAAAAGGATAATTTATTTTTATAAATTATATGATGAGTTTGCTTCCATAAGTAAACCAGGGGACGTTTATGGTTAATAGTGCATCTAAGGTGCTCAGAGATGTAGAAAAGACCTATTTCTGCATGTCGTACGCGGCTACTGAATTGAGACAAGCAGGAAAGGATCGTTTTAATTGAGAAGACGAAAGGGATGTTGTTGTCACCCTGTTGGAAGACACTAGTTTGGTCTCAACTTTAGTCCTACAATGTAAGACATAGCACATGTTTTTGTTTAAGTGCTACGTCTTACAACACAAATAACGGCCTTGGATAGCCTGTTCCGATGTCATTGACATCGGAACGAGTAGTCAAAGTTTCAGGAATATCTCACACACTTGGTAGCCTATATCGACACTCTTCCACTAATTTATGTGTAATTAATATATTTACTGTGCTGTCTTCATCCTGGTGGAATCAAAATATGACACTAGCAAATGGACGCATTTTCATGTTCCGTTGACATACATTTGAATTTGTTGCAATGCGACGGTAGTCGAGGTATGCAGAAGTATATTCAAGTAGGTTCATGTGGAGGATATGTTTCTTGAACGAAACGAAACGTTGTTTATAGTTCCAATAGGCGTAATATATTTTTTTATTCGTTTCGTTAGAGAATAACATTTCAACCTAACCCGATTTCGGCATTCTCGGCTTTCATTGCTTTCCAGCCAACTGAAATGTAGGCCAACGATTGTTGAAAACAGGTCCGTTTCTTTTGTGAGAATTTGAATTTATTAGAGAAAAGACATCAGGGTAAGTAAAGTCTGGCAAAAACATTATAACTTTACTTTGTAGAAAAGCGTCGTTATTGGTTGCCAGTTGTGTATGATATTCCTGAAAATTTGACTTTCGTTTAGACATCAAAACACGCTACACAGCGCCGTTAGTTAAGCAGTAAGACCCATCACCCCTGATGGGTCTTACGTGGTAGGACTAGTCTCAACTTCAGCTCGACGGGTTGTCTTAAGAGCTCTGTCGGATAAATCGGCTAGCTACGCCAAGCTAATGAGCTACATGAAAAACTGGATTCAGTTTCACTGGTCTCAATACTTGCAAAGGTCATCATTGTAATTAACCAAACGTGATGTGCTTAAACCTTAGACAGGACATGGCCTCTAGGGGCGGTAGTAGGGATTAATCCTGTAATATTTCTTTGCATGAGTACATCAATCTGTGTTGCCAGTTTCAGAACTTGTCCTGGGGTGACGTAAAACACTAATACATACATATCATGGTAACAGTACAAAGTACGACAATTCCGTATAAACAGGTGCCTTACATTCAGATAAAACTTACAGCAAGTGTGCATGTTAGTTTTAAGTATATATTTGGTTTCATAGTGGCAGTTAGTTAAATATTTGTTAAGACAATATGGATTGCATTGTCTATAGAGTTGAACATTTTGAAACAAGGTTCAGTCCCAAAATATAAGTAATGATAAACCTGATATTTCCCTAAAATTTTACAAATATGAAATTATGTCATCAGAGGGTGCCTAATTTCAACCCGGTTTCCACAGCATAGGTACCACTTGCCAGGACTACATCATGTCTCATGTTAAAGTGGACATAAGCCTTCAAGTGATGTACGATGTGTGTGAATTACACGGAAAGGTACATTAAACTTCTTGCGTAAGATTTTTTTAAGCATTGTGTCGCTCACCAATAAGTATCTGAAATGTAACGAAATGAGTTATTAACCCTTCTAATCATTTTCATTGACATTTTAAATAAATAAATTTTCATCGAGCCTGCTAGCTGTAAAGAATTGTTTTTAGATAAGGTCAAAAATATCGCTTATGGCATGCGACGAAAGAATAAAAATAGAATTATTTTAATACAGAGTCAGGATAATTATTCTTGAAACTCTACTTGATCGTAGTGTCACACAAAATACATAAATTCATATATTCCTAAATGTATCGCATGTTTCGCTGAGGCGCATTTCCTTATGCCTCGATGGGTCATTATGCAGAGACCTTTCTTTCATTAGGGCCGACACAAATAAACAGCTCTAGAATTAACGGGAAGAGAAAAAAAACAAAAACACCTATAAAATATACAGTGCAAGATATAATTGCATTGACGTGGTTGTTGTAGCTCGTTTGTGCTTTGTCGTGCAATGCAAAGACACCATGGCTTTGGCTTATTGTCAGACATATGACCATTTGACAGTGCTATAAAGCTTTGGATACCTACATATAAAACAGTGTCTTTCTTTAAGTCTCTTGAAACACCTCTTCAATACTACAGTTTGAGAATGTAGCAAGTGTCTAACAAGCATTGTGAGAATTAATTTATTTGTCTTGAATCTTATAGGAATCATATATCCTAAAGATTTCATGCATTTCTTCTGACACAAATCGTGAAAAGTCAGATATCTGTCTTGTATGATTTGTATCATGTATGCTGAAAATTGACTTTTCTTTGTCTGGAAATGTATGTCCATGAATTGCAAATTAGCACGGAACGTAGTTAGGACAAGTAGTGAAGTCCATTAATTCGTTTGTGTAAATAAGTTGTGATCTCTTTTCAACAGAGAACTGACGGTGTTAGCATTAGGAACGTGTGCTGACTGACATAGTCAGCTAGTAATTTACAGCTTACAGCGGGGTGTAATGGTTTATCTAAGAGGTCTAATTATGTCATGGTTCCAGTAGAAATGAGAGGAGCAGCTAGAAAAGACAAATAATCACGTTAATAGGATGTTCGTGTATCAGTATCAGGTTGTGAACTGGCCAGAGCTTAATTCTGTTGAATTACGATGAAACAATATCTAACGAAAAGAAAAGAAATATTGTTCGATCCCAGAATACCTGACACGTATTTAGGTTGGGTATTATATAGCATCAAATCAGGCAAAGCAACAGGATATGAGTTCCTGAAGCATCTTGGCCCGAAGGCAAAAGAATGGCTTGCTGCTTTTTACACCCGGGTTGTTAGGGAAAAGTGCATACCGACTTTGTGACATCAGGCAAAGATTATTGCGATACCAAAGCCTGGCAAAGATCCCAACAATGCGGCGAGTTATCGGCCAATTTCCATGCTTTCAGTCTGTTTTAAGGTACTGGAGCGCCTGATTCTCCAAAGAATTGGTCCTGACTTGGAGAATATCATAACTGTTGAGCAGGCAGGCTTCAGGCATGGCCGTAGCACTTGCGATCATGTCCTTCTCCTGACTACATTTGTTGAAAATTGGTTTCAGAGGAACCTTAAAACTGGAGTTGTTTTTCTAGATCTAACAGCGGCATATGACACGGTCTGGCATGCAGGGCTGCTGTTGAAAATTTCCAGAGTATTGCCGCGCTGGATAGTTGAGACTATTGAACTGTACCTTCAGAGTACACATCAGAGAGAACTGCAGCTCGTGGAGGCGTCAGACCAATAGACTCCCACAAGGGTCTGTTCGTTCGCCAAGTTTGTTCAATGTCTACGTCAATGACTTACCTGTAACACAGTCGCGCAAGTTCATGTATGCAGATGACATTGCTCTCGGGACCCCAAGTCGCTCTTTGGCTGAGCTTGAGGGGGTACTGAACAAGGACCTGGAGGATATGGCAGACTTCTTCAAGAAATGGCGTCTACAGCCAAACGCAACAAAGACAGTCTCCAGCGTCTTCCACCTTAACAATGCAAATGCGAACCGTGCGCTTTGCATCCTCCTCAATGGGTAGCAAATAAAACACCACCTGACACCAGCATACCTTGGTGTGACTCTGGACAGATCACTGACACTCTACAACCACCTAAAGAAAACTGCAGTCAAACTTA
>JAECUM010061453.1:0-56582 GCA_016617855.1 Megalonaias nervosa
GTATTGTAACAAAGTCTTAGACAACAATACAATTTTAAGTCCTTGACAACAGTATAATTTCAACCATTCACTTGTTAAAGGTAACAACACAACAGGTACTTTTTCTTCAAACAATTGTAAACAGATAATGACAAGTTTTGGAAAAATGTAATAAATATTCTTGAAGAAAATTTAATAATTTAGTTTGATTTTTTTAAATCTTCCAAGCAATTTTTATTCTCAAGAAATGAGATAACTGATGACTTCGAAAAACTAACTGATGTTTACAACACAATGATTTTAGAAGGTAATTGCAATGTTAGATCGATTCAAGTAACGTATATGAATATTATTAGAAGCTGTAACATAAATGAGTGCTATTAGAAGCTCCAAGCACATCACTGACATATCAAATGATCACACAGAAAACAAAACAAACACAAAGTACCACTGATGCAAAATGCATGTAAACATGGTGTAAAATGTATGTAAACATGATGAAATCAAGCTGGTATTGTAAAAGAAATAGCAAAATAACAGCACTGTGGCAAATGGAACCATTTATTGATTCACCAAAACCAAAGGATCAAAAATGAAAATAAGTCCGACATTTAATACATGTTCCAACTAAAAAAAAATTCAAACGACTGACAGAAAGAAACTTGAGAAAGGTTTGAGATGTTATATAATCATAGATTTAAATGATTATGAATTTAGCATAAATGAATTTAACAATAAAGTTTTGTATTACTTTCTAAATGAAGCAGAACTGTACTTGAATAAGATAAAAGGTCTAAAGATGGGAAGTTTTGATTCAATGAAATTTTTCAATACAATTTGTCTTTAACAGTTCAAAATTATTATCTCAAAAAACAGGAGTACTATTACCACTCAGTTGAATTTGGTTTCACAAAACATAACAAAAACCCAATTAATATCAAAAACAGAAATGAGAATGCTAGAGAGAGGTAGATCCCCTTTGGTTTCTACAAAAAAGGGTATCTAGAAAATTACCAGGTGGAATAAATCTTACCCACAACACATCAACATGTCCTTACAAGGTCAGCTATCACATGTAATATCACCTCATTAATACGAATGGACCTCACCTAATATGGACAGTACAAGATCTTGATGATATTTCAAGTTTGATAAGCGCAGCCAATCAGTTGCAAGAATACATCATTAATATATGTGAATCTCACTGATTATCGAATCCAACCAAAATCTTATGCAAGCATTTAAAATTTCATCAAAACTGGATCAGAAATATGGCTTGCAGAATGGTGACAAACTCTGCCAATAATCATGGATTTTACTCAATACTGAACTCATCAGAAACCTTAATATATATACGCATGAATTCCAAGCCCGAATAAAATTGGATCAGACACATGGACACCCAAATGGAAACAAGGTTAGCCAATCAGGCACAAGATCACCTCAATGATAAGCATGAATCTCATTCATTATCAAATTCGCCCGAGACGTTGATGATATTAACCCATATTCCAAAACTGATTCAGAGTGCATTAGAAATATGGACTTCAGAGTGGTAACAAGCAATTGTTGATAAAGATGATGCAGGGTCATAATACAAGCTTACTTAGTCTTAGCCAAGTTGTGTTCTTACAATTCTGTCTTGTGCTTCATTCAGCTTCAGAATATAAAGGACAATAATGAACAAATATTGTGGAAGCAAAGTGACTTGCCGATATGTGCATCGTCAGGTGATGAGCATAATAATTGTGCTAACAAGATCGTGTCACACACTTCATCAAGCTACAAGTCAAAACATGGGACATAATTCTAACACAAATTGCAAGCACAAAGCAGTTTGTTGATAAGTGATAACCATACTCTTGACCAAATTTCAAGGCAATCCATTAAAAACTTAGCGACTAGTTTACATTAATGCTACAAGTACAACAAAGTTTAAAACAAAATTGCAGCAGCAACGGGATTTGCTGACGTGCATTTTCTGGTGATAATCATAATATTTACGAGTTTCATGATGATACATTATTAACTAGTTTTGGATAAACTGTCTGTTGACCACTGAAGTTGATGGAAAAAAAAACTTCTTTCAAATGAAGATTCGGAGATTAATCTTCTTGATTATGTCTCTGATTTTAACAATAAGTTGTCAAATGCTTGTAAAGTAACAAGAAACAATCTTCATTCTAACCAATCAAAAATGAAACAAAGTCATGACAAAATTAACAAGAACTTTTCAGTCTGGTGATAAACTTCTGGCTCTCTTGCCATACCTCAAAATCCTCTTCAGGCTAAATATTATGGTCCTTATAAAGTTAAAAGAAAGTGACATAAATTCTATCATTACCACTCCTGGAAAGCGTAAACAGAAACAGGTTTACCACATAAATATGTTAAAGGTGTAGGCTGATAGAGAAAGCCACATTAATCAATAAATTTAGTTGTACCTGTCCCACACATTGAGGATTTAACCAATGGCATGCATGGGGCTGTAGTGACTTTGGTGTAACCAGTCTTCTAAATTCAGATATACTGAATCTGGACCAGAAACTTTCACATCTACAGCCACAAGAATAACTTGTTTCCAATGTTCCAACCCGAATAAAATCTACCATGATGTTGAAATTGAAGATTTTACACCTGTGAAACAGGATCTTTACAGGAGGAATCCTCTCGAGCAGGAATGTTTGAAAAAGGAAACTGAATATTTGTTAGAAAATGATTTTATTGAACCAAGTAAAAATGATTGGAGTTCACCATGTATTTTTGTGCCCAAACCATATGATTTCTATCTGCATAATGATGATGGAAAAGTTAACAGCTTCACCAAAACAGATTCATTTCCAGTACCAAGAACTGATGACTGCATTGATAAAATTGGAAATGCAAAATATATCACCAGCTTTGACTTGTTGAAATGATTTTCGCAAATTCCACTTATGGAGAAAACAGAAGAAATTTTCACCTTTGCAACTCCAGATGGTCTCTACCAATATAAAGTGATAAAATTGGGTATGAAAAATTCTCCCTCAACATTACAGCATTTAATGAACATGGCAACTTCTGGTTTAGATGGCTGTGATACATATAGTGATGATGTCATTAGATACAGCTACACCTTGAAAGATCACCTGAGAACTATCCAGAAATTCTGTTTGATTGAAGCAATTTAAAAATTATTTAAGTGACCTTTGCTGAGATTGTGTTACATTTTTAGGCCAAAATGTGGGTGTGTGTGATTTGGATTTTAACGTAGCTTTAAAAATTTTTCAGTCATAATGCTACGATGTCTGCAGTGTGGCAGTTTATAGTGATGTCTAGCACTGAGGCATCATGCCGCAGACATGTAGCATGATGTCCCACCCAGTCACATTATCCTGACACCAGGCCGACCAGTCCTAACACTAACCTCTTAATGCTGAGTGCCTAGGAGGCAGCTGTTAGTACCATTTTTATAGGTCTTTGGTATGACTCGGCCGAGGTTCAAACCTGCGACCTCCCACATCCAAGGCCAACGCTCTAACTGCTAGGCCATCAGAGCGGTCACAAAATGTGGGACATGATCAAGTTAAACCTGTGGAAGTTAAGGTTAAAGCTATCTCTGAATTCCCCGTGCCTGTCAGTACAAAGCAGCTGATGCAATTTTTGGGAATGGGTGTATATTATTTTATACTTTACTCAAGAGTTTTCCATAACTGCTGAACCCCTGACCAATTAGTTGATTAAGGAAACCAAGTTTTATTAGTCTGACAAATGTCAGGAGGCATTCAATAATTTAAAGGAAATACTTAAAAAGTGCATCAGTTCATTCAGCTCCACATTTCAACCAATCATTTAAAATGTCTGATGATGCAAATGATGCAAGGGTTGGTGATATATTAATTCAAGAAGGCAAAAATTGTGTGGATCATCCAGGGAGCCATTTCTTTAAAAGATTAAAAAAGCACGAGTGAAACTATTGCATTATCATGGCTTTTATTTTGGCTTTACAACACTTTCAAATGTGTATTAATTCAGTTCCTTTTCTGATTACTGTATTCAGCAACAAAAAGAACCCCCCAAATAACAGAGATTGTTGATAAGAAGTTTGATGTTGCATGAATACAACACTGACATTGGCACATCAAGGGAAAAGAAAATTTTATTGCAGATGCACTTCATGTGTACAGAAGTTCTATATTGCTTTGTTTTGTACACATTTTGTTATTCATAAGGCATCTTCCTATGTAATTTTTTTTCGTATCATGTGTTTTATTATATGAAGTTTTCTCTTTATTAGGGGAAGTGTTATGTATCTATATTTTATGCAAACTTTGGTACCTGCATTGTGTGTAATTTTTGTTCATGTCCATAAATTGTAATTATAATTTATAAACAAGATATTATAAAGGTAATTTTTTTTGTCCATGGGTGTAGATTCTATTTTAAAGATATTGAGCTATCAATACGTGCTTACAAGTTAAATTCAACCAATATGTTGAACCTGTTGACACATTTGGAGCAACTTCTCATTGGCTAGTGAGGTCAGGTGGGTTATTAGAAGGACTGTTCTTTCCCATTGCATGGGTCAGTCAGGTTAATTCATTTACAACATAGGGTATTTTATTAGAAAAATTTGTGTTTTAGGGCTAAATAGGTGTACAGAAGTAGGTAGAGCTGGACAATTATTTTATTCTTATTTCCTATGTTCTTGTTTTAATGTCTGTAATCAGATGTGTTAATTGTGTTTAGGTATAATTTGAGACAATACATTTGTTTGGATTATCCATTTGAATTACAAAGTGCTCACTGGACTAAAATATTACTCTGGGATTATTGTGAATTTGATCAAAGAAGTTCTGGAAAATGCCAAGATACATCAGGACTGTTGGCAGATCCAGTACATTAGAGGATCTGGAATTCATTCAGCACACTCGATTTTTTTGGACTTACGTAGAACTTTTTAGGATTTTTTTGGGATGTAAATCATGATACTGGAAGTTTCTCTTAAATTTTCATTTTTTTAACTTGGAGAATTAAATTATTTGTTAGGTTTGACAAAACTTATGGGTCTTGTATCTTTCTGTTACCTAGTTTGTGATCAATGAGTTGTAACAATGTTAACTATTAAGCTTACTGCCTAAGCATGTATTTATTAATTATTCAATTCCACAATTAATGAACAAAGGGATTCAGATTCAGGAAACACAATTGCAAATGTATGTGTGTGTGAGTGTGTCTGTGTGATTTGGATTTTTAATGTAGCTTTAACAATTTTTTCAGTCATATCGCTACAATGTCTGCACTGTGGCAGTTTATAGTGATGTCTAGCAGGGGGGCATCATGCCGCAGACATGTAGCATGATGTCCCACCCAGTCACATTATCCTGACACCAGGCCGACCAGTCCTAACACTAACCTCTTAATGCTGAGTGCCTAGAGAATCAGCTGTTAGTACCATTGTTATAAGTCCTTGGTATGACTCGGCCAGGATTCGAACCCATGACCATCCACATCCAAGGCAGTTGCTCTAACTTATAGGCCACCGAAGCGGTCCACCAAAACAAGTATTTCAACAAAATTCAGGAACTACAACACATGCGGACACATCCAATAATAGGGTAAGGGAAAGGGGAAGAATATACAAAAGCACTGCTAACTTAACATGGCACAATAAAGTCCCCTAAACTAACAAGATAGCTAATATCACAATCAAACTTTACAAGGACTAAGAGAATAATAATTCAATTAAAACAGAAATTTAGAACAATTTGCTGAAACACTTCTTTAGACATGAAAACAAAGGCAATTTCCAGCAAGCGAATTGAAAATGTTTTAAAACTCCAAGCATCTAAGGAAAAGAGGAAGTGTATCCAGCATGAACTAGTTACATTTGCTGAGAAAAATTCAACAATCTCTTCTGGGAAGAACAAAAGTACCCTCTATTCTCTTTGTGATGGACCATTTCAATTTACTAGAAGGTGTGTGGGAGGGGTATAAAAGAAAAAAAGATATCCTGGTTTGAAAAAAAATTCAGCCCTCTCAAATGACAAGGTGATGGTCAGTCCCTCTGGCATGCAAAGATAACTTAATGGGGAATGACCACTCAGTATTTAAGGTGAAGGCTGGAACCTGTCCAAAGGATTTTAAAGACTGAAACCTGGTGTCATGTTTGTATGATTTATGTCAGTGTGTATTGTATGATGATGATATCTAAAAAACGAAGACTACCCGATATTTTTTGTGAAAGTGTATCAGATGCTAAAAAGTTAACATTTTATTTTTAATTGGTTTTATATTTTTGGCGTTTTTTTTAAATTTTTTTATTCAAATGAAAATTACCTGTTATTTCCTAAAGGTTTATGACAGCAGACAACTTATTTTGAACTGTCAAGGCCACATTGTAAGATGCCTGGACTGCCATTATATATTAAAAACTTCTGTTATCTTCTTTAGAGAAATGTTTTGATAGATTGCTGAATTCGTTTGCGACATATTGGGCATTTTCGGAAAGCAGGTGCACATGTCTCACAGCAGACTAAATGACCGCATGGAATAAAAATCACTCTGACTGGATTCTCCATGCAGATTTTACATGTTGTCTGTTCCTTGAGTCTTTTATTTTCCTCTTCCAACTCTCCAGGGTCTGAAAAACAAGAGACCCACTTTTTTCGAGCCCAATTTTATTCATCTTGAAAGTAAAAGCCTGTAAAATTTACCATAATCAACAAAATTTAACACTGGGCTCAATCTTAAATGTTTGACATGGAGCTTAATCTAAACAAGTATGCTCAAAGGAACTGAAGTTCTACTGTGCATACAAAACTCCAGGAATTATAGGTTACTGCATTTGTATGGGAAAATATGAACGAGTTTTTCGGATGGTTATACTGCACGACCTTGGGAGTGCAGTATATCCATCCGACAAAACGAGTTCGTATTTTCCCATACAAATGCGGTAACCTTTTTATTATATGCTCATTTTCTTATTCTACCCAAGGCTTAAATATATAAACAAAAATATACTACAAGAAACAAAGTAACCGAATGTATGCCGTATCCCAAACTAAATACACAAGCGTAGATGCATCATTACACAGCAACATTATTAATGCGCATGTAACTCTGCCCAGATAAATTTGAAGTTGGTCGCACTAGACGTAAGTTTCTAAAGAAATTAGCGTTTGGTTAACTTAAAATTGAAATTTGGAGTCATATTGTGAATGAATGCGCATTGCAACAACTTTTCTATTTGATCTGGAATGAATACATTTTGGTATTTTTGTCGATTCGATGCAATTTCGTGATTATGGTCTGGATTTAGTAACTTACATCAGAATCCAGCAGCGTCTGTGCCAATTCTACATGAAACACATCGTATTTAAGCAGCAAGGCAGAAGTGTGTTGACATCAGCATGCAGGTTTCTGTTCTGTCATTGAATGATTCAGATCATAATGTGGGAAAAATATGAAGTCTTTCAATTGCAATTATCAAAAAGACGCTGTGGAATTTAATGTTTATTTCATTTTGAGTGTAGTAAGGAGGATGTAACTGCACTTGGAATATACTCGAAATTACAGTACAATTTTGAAATGTGTGATCAACCTTGAGAACCCATGACATGGCTCATGTAATTCGGATTTGCAGAACTAAGAAAGTTCATTTTGAGGAAATTCAGGATGTAAAATTGTAAGTATATTATTGTCATTTTTATTACCAGCTAAAGAAGACAGTTTATGTCTTATAACTTGCATGTTATTTGTAAGGACCCTGTCTGGCGTCTACAGCTAGCGTAAATATGAAACATTGTATCAAAAAAGTTAACGCGGAATGTGCCAAAGCTGCTGCTATGTGGCAGTCCATAAAACATCTGCTGGTATGTGGCAGTCTATGAAACATCTGCTTTGGTTTATTCAGAAACAAATTGTTTGCTTATAATAGAAAGTGGTTACTTTATTCGCGTGAATTCAGTATGAATTAAGCGCATGGGTGCAATATCGGAAAATACTGAACGATTCTGACAATGTAAAGTTAACGGAGAAAAAAATGAGCATGTAATAATTCAAGATACGACCATTTCTTCCTTTAAACTGCTGTGGTTGAAACCATCTCAGATATTCTTCAGCAACGACAAGATTTTCAAATTAGTCACTGTAATGGACATATAGGATATCAGATTGGCACCATTTTCATTCTGGACCAAGAAGACGTCACTAGAAGTCTTGCAGTTAAAACCACATGTCAATATGACCATCCATTCAGGTGGAGCAGTGAAAACAAGATTTAGATAGACATCCATTTTGACTGCCATACTAGACGTACAGGTGGTACCAATTTTGTTTAGGACCAACTAGGTATCATAATAAATTTACTGGTGAAAATGCCTTGTTGATATAGCCATCCATTTGGAAGGAGCAGAGAAATATAGAATCTATGTTGGGGTTTGGACCGAGACAAGGAAATTCCAGTCAAGGGGTTACATTGTTTGTCTCCCCACGAGGGTTGCCTGAGTGGGGAGACATATAATGTAACCCAGCGACTGGGATTTCCTGGTCTCGGTCCAAACCCCAACGTAGATTATTTTTCTCACCCAATATTATCCTTTCAAAGTAATCAAGAACTCCTCCCTTGTGCAGTATAGTTCACGCGCCAATGTTTACATGCGGTGCATTAATACAAATATGTTAATGAGGACTGTGGTGTGACGTGTCATCTGAAGTACAGTTTTTTGCGTGAGCCAAAACAAAATAACAACATTAAACGTTGCATAGTTTTTAGGTATTATCACATTTAATATATGGATGTTATATGAAACTAACAATAAATAGTTAATATTTATTACAATAAAATGTTTCATTTTCATTAGTTCCAATTTAGAAAATTATATTGTACATAATGAAACTATACTCGGCCCACAGCACTGTTGTAGTGTATATACATGTAGCAGGAGTGTCTGTGCTTGGGTTATTCACGGTTATTAGAGATCCGTGTCACTATCATATATAACTCTCCTTTTCTTTAGAGGAGGTGAAACTGTTTGTGACATATTTGTGTTGTAATTAATATTGATTGTAAAAGTACCTCCGTGTATAAAAGACCCTCCAAATACAGACCCCATTGTGCTAAACTTTAAAGGTCATGGATTCTTTGAAAATTTATTTTTCTGTCTTGGAAATATGGCAAGTGTTACAGTGAAATTTGCTTATGGATTAATGTGTTGATGAATAAATGATTCCTTCTGGCTAGTAAGTGCATTATTTGTCATTAAATATTGTAGGTATATTTTTGATCCAACTGGGGCACAATGGAGATGCTTAACAAAAATAGAATAAGGCATGTTTGACAAAACACATTTCTGGCAGTCACTAAGTTTTCTGTAGTTGTTAAGAGCGTTGGAAGACTATGAAGTGTATAGGTCTATAGGTTATGTGCATAGATCAGTGTTTTCTATCATAGTTCATTTCACACTGCATTGAGAATTTGATCCTATCTGAAGCACAGCCAATTTTCAGGTCAGCGTCATTAAATGTAGCTAACAGTATATAATTTGTTTCTCATGAAGTATTTAAAACTGGTTAAGTAGCTTTAGCTACGTTTAATGACGCTGACCTGAAAATGTACCGAGTCAGGCCTGTAGATAGGATAAAACTGACTATGCTGTGTGGAACGAACTATCATAATACCAAAAAGCTCAACATCATGTGCATGTATGTGTCTGTCTCTCTCAAAATGTTTTGTATGGTATGTTCTCAAAAAGGGAGAGTCCTTATGTTACTATGTTGTTTTATTATATATTTGTTTGTTGTTGTTGTTGTTGTTTGATTTTCGAACAACTACGTCCAGCATAGCAGAAGACAACAAAGGTTTATTTTTTAAAAGTAGTTTTCCAAGCGCATGGACACCTAGACTGAGACGACCTGTCTGAGACAACCAGACTGAGATAAGAAAAGTAAGGTTAGCAAAACAGCTAGATTCCTCTGTCGCATGGGTGAGAAAATATTTTCAAGATTGCCACTACGATGTCCATCTTGAGACTGTTGCTTCATTTTCATTTAAAACAAAATAGACACTATAATAACTTGACTGATGAAAATCCCATTTAATTTGTGACTTTCCATTATGAAGGAATAACAACAAGATTTTCAACTTAGCTGCCATTAGAAGTTTGTGGTATTACTGGTATACTAGTTTACCTCATCTTTTCTGGTGGTACACCAGTACTTCGATAGTTTCCACAAGAAAGGAAGGTACAGAAATTCCCCCGTAATTTTGTTATTAATTTATTAATGTTAAAAGCACATTTTCATTTCTCATAATATAATTCAGTTGTTTTTTTTTTTTACAAAATGGTTGTTTTTGTCACAAATTAAATGTTGAATATTACAAATATGATTATATTTATGAAAATATATGCCAAGATGGTGGCTGAATGGGATGTTTGTGAAAAAGATTTGGCAAAAATAGTTTTCTGGGGAAAGCACAATGTGGATATGACCAGCTATCTAGGGGCAGTGATAGTATGATTTTCCAGATGGCAATTGTGGTGGCCACATTGGCAATCAGATAGACATCATATTTCATTTATAATCAGTAAGGCATCATAAGACATTCATTCAGAAACAGTACAAGATTTTCAAGATGGTCACTGTAGCGTCCATATTAGTTCTCAGACCCACTCCATTTTCATATAGGATAAAACTTTACCTCTTTTCAGTGTGGAAAGTCAGTATACATGTGACAGAACCAAGAGTTAAACTTAGGACAGATCAGGAGATCTGCACAATTTGTTCAAGAGTTCTGAATTCAAATCATGATCATATTCATTGACCTAATTTTTAGCATAATCCTACACTGCTTGAGCTCTTTAGTAATCCATCCATAATCCATTAACATCTTTAATATCTTCCAAATTGATAATCATGTACAATCCAAACATTACTTTTGCGTTATTGTCTGTCAAATCAGCAATTAAAGTTTCATGCTCACATAAGCCAGTTCACAGTCACATGACCATAAATATACTACACTGGACGCAATGTTAGAAAAAAAGAAATCTTATTTTATGTCCTGGATTTTTTTTAAATAATAGTTTTTAGAACACAGGAAATCTCATCGAGTGATTGAGGAGTGAGAGACACCACTCCTCTTGTGAGGAAAACCCTCGCAACAGGGACGGTCATATGCATGGTTCAGGAATGGCGATAACAAGATTTTCAAGATGGCTGCTGTAGAGGCCATATTGGACATCAAATTGGCACCATTTTCATTTAGTAACAACTTGACTGTAAAAGAAACCTTTTAGTGAAAACCCTATGTTGATAAGACCATCCAATCAAAAGGAGTAGCAATAACAAGATTTTCAAGAGGGACATTGTAGTGGCTACATTAGGAATCAGATTTGCACCGTTACATTTAGGAAGAACAAACTAGACATCACAAGTCTTCTGGTGAAAACCCGACATCAATATGACTTTCTATTCAGAAGGAACAGAGACAGCAAGATTTTCAAGATGGCTGCTGAAATGGCACATTCTAGGTCAGATTGGCACTGTCTTCATTTAGGACCAACTAGGCATCACAAGAAGTCTTTTAGTGAAAGTACCCCATGCTGATATGATCATCCATTCAGGTGGAGTGGAGATTGTTGTTGTTGTTGTGCGGCTTAATGCCATTTTTCAGCACACGATAGGCTATACATGGCGGCCAATATTAATGGTGGAGGAAGAAACCGGGAAATCTGTGGAAAGAACCACCGACCCACGAGAAGCTACTGGCAAGCTTTCTCACATATCCACATTCGCCGAATTTTTCCATAGTATTTGCTTGTATGCCGTAAGTCCGTATTTTAAGGGTAATTTTCCTAAGACTTAAGGGAAAATCGTAAGAGTTGGCAGGCCTGCCTTAACACGGCATTATTATATCATAATCCACTTATGCTGATGCCTGACCTTAGTAATGTATGCAGTAATATAACCAAAATATTTGTGCTACGTAACTAGCTAAAACTGATCACCTCTGAAGGCGGGAATGGGAATGACTACAATCAACCAGATGACGGCAATAGTTTTTCTTTTTGAAAAATGTAGCAGAAAAAATAGCTGTGCTGAAACTTCAAAGAAAACTGATTAACTTTGAAAAATCGAATCGTTCAAGCAAATGAAAACAAAATTCTGCCAGTCAATGTTCTACAATTATTTCATATTGCTGCAGCAATAACAAGAAGGCATTTGTCTGGTCCTTCAAAGAGGGCCTTTAGCGGCACCTTCAATAACACATGCATCTTCATCAAAACAAGCTGATGACCTTTGATCAAAGGAAGTCAGCAACAAACTCAAATAAAAGCACTGTTTCATTCTTCATAGCGATTGGAACAGATTTATTGTGCCATGAAAATTTCCTGTTTGCAACAAAAAAGTTAATACTTATGATCACCAGCGGTGGTGTAAAATCCAAATTAAAGTTCCAATATGCTGAAACAATAAATATCTGGCCATCAATTTAAACGAACATGGGACACCTTGCAAGAATGTTTGTTAAACTTTTTAATTTATTCATATGTTTTCCTTTCCCTATGAACAATCTCATCCTCTTGGTAGCCTCAGCATCATCGTAGTTGTCTCTGGCTGACCACAATCAAGGCCAATAATGTATATGTGGCATATAAACAACTATACAGCCACATGCTATAAGGATAAAGAATATGAGACTGAATTGTTTCTTGAAACGTGTTTGTTGTCAATGGGATATAGATCAAATATGGACTACCATTTTTTTTACATATACGTGTTAGTTGTATTTTCTAATGGGATTTGATTGATTCATGAAATTTCTAACATATGATCTAATACTCAAATTCATGGATTTTTCATATACATGTACATTATTTAACACATTGTAGAGTGTGCTACACAAAAGTAAGTTGTCAATATACAAGTGTATTTCAGACTAGTCTTCATTTAATCAAAATTTTCTCTGTATAAATCCTAGTCACAGACAACAGGTCACCTAAATAATTTCACTTGTATGCAAAATTTCAATATATTTTCAGCTCCCTCCCCCCTTACTTATCTAAACATCCTCTTATGTTGACAATATTACGTTGGTCCCAAGGGTGTTGAGATAAATGGATAGTACTGTAATATGAAAATGATGACATTTTTCAAAATTTGGCGACAGGATATTGAGGTTGGTGATATTTTGGGCAACAACTTTTTGAAATCCAGCAACAACCCTGCATGGTGACAATTATAACTGGTGGAGGAAGAACCTATAAAAACCCTGGGAAGAACCACTGACCTATGGGAAGCTACTGGCAAGCTTTCTCACATAGGCCAAGCTGGAACTCAAACCCACATGGACAGAGGCGAGATGGTGGTGATTGATAAAGGCAAGTGCTTTTGACCACTTGGCTACCCAGGGCCCCCATCTAGAAAAGAAACAAATTTAACCAAACAGATGCAAGATACCCCATTCATATGCACATATCTTAAATGTTATAGAACCTAGGACCATGCTGATATAAGTTTATTTACCAAAAGTGAGCAAAATACAATCTAAATTCAGTTGGTAATCAGCTCTGCCAATTAAATTTTGCCCCCAGAGTGGTAACAAGTGAAACATCACCTCATTAACATGCATAGATCTCACTCATTATTGAACTTTCTAAACATTCAGTACATGAATAAACAGCACATGAACTTTCTAATCATTTAGCAAATGAATGAGAAGAATATCAACATTCTAAACATTTAGCAAATGAATGAGAAGAACACAAACTTTCTAAACATTTCGTAAATGAATAAGAACATGAACTTTCTAAACATCTCGCAAATGAATGAGAAGAACACAAACTTTCTAAACATTTCACAAATGGCTAATAAGAACATGAACTTTCTAAACATTCTGCACATGAATAAACAGCATGTGAACTTTCTCAACATTAGGTATATGAATTACCCTTATTTTCCATCTCTTCTGAGTCTAAGGAGTGAAATTCTTCATCTTCAATGGCTTCAGCAATGGCATGAGGATTCACGCCTGGTTCCTCTGGGTGACCACCGACAGCCCCAATTGGCTTCTGCTGTTCTTGCTTGGACACCTCATGATTTTGAGCATGGCTGGCTGCCTTCACATTGGTATCTGACACTCCTGATGAGAAAACGCAATGGAGTTCTTCATTACAGCTGTGTTCTTACACAAATTATGTGGATATAATAATTAGCCCCCTAAAATGAAGTATATCTTCAAGTTTTCCTCAGTATCAATACTCCTCATCAAATCCCACTACAGTGTATTTCCTTTACCCAATACTAAAAAGCATGATCAGAATCCAAACACCAGTGTGCACAAATTCTGACAATTTTTGTTCACAAATAGTTCACAGATTCTATCTTTAAATATCTTAGCAAACATCAGAAGTGTCATTGATATTTTTAATAAGATGGAAGTGATATGATGAAAGTAGGAAGGGACCTTTGGGGTCCAACCAAAAGCAGCAGTTACCATTAGAGCTGGTAGGGTCAAGAGTCAAATCAGTAGAGGGAAACTCCATGGTCCCTGGCCTCCGAGGTCCCCCCCCCCCAGGAATAGTTGCACAACAACAATATGTATCTCTCTCTCTCTCTCTCATACATACTCCCATGCACCTCAAAGACCAAGGCCCAAGTCACAAACAAACACACAGGATGCCATTTCCCTCTATTTGTCATTTTTTCACAAAAAAATACCATATAATACCGTAATTCATTTATTTTTGTGGAAACAAATATCTGTGGCTTTGCCAAAAATTCATTTTCAATGGTACATAAATTTGTGAATTTGAGAAGGGAATCCTTTTTTTCCAATAAAGAACCAGTTTGTTGGGACTTTAAATTCTTGGCTTGTAGCATTCATAAAATTGATAAAAATTGCTATTCTATGAAAAACAGTGAATTCTTGGTATAAGCAAGAGTCAAAGGGTCTGATACTACTGTTTGAAAACAATCTCCAAGAATTCAAAATAAGAATTTTTTTTTTTTTTAAACTGCTTGATGTGGAAACCCCCTCTAACATTCTACAGCAACAAGACTTTCAAGGTAGTCTCTGTGGCAGCCATATCAGTTGTCGTTAAGAGCAGAGCTATTTTTGTTTAGAAGACTTCTGGTGAAAACCCCATGTAAATATTACTTTCCATTCAGTAGAAGTATCAATAACAAGATTTCCAGTGGTGGCCACATTGGAAGACAGGCCAACACCATTTTCATTTAAGCTAACTATATGTCCAATATTTTTGTGAAAATCTCGTGTTAATATGTCTATCCATTCTGGAGGTGTAGTGATGACAAGGTCTTCAAGATGGTTGATGTGGTCATATTGGATGTCTGAGCAGCACCATTTTCATTTAGGTCCAACTAGCCCAATGGAGTCACAGTAGTTGAGCTGATAGAATTTCAGACTCATAATTGAGCAGTTAAAAGTACATCCCATTAAGTTCTTCTGGTCTAGAGCTAATTATAGCATGAAAGGTGAAGTGTGGTGAATTTGTACAATATTGAGCCTAACCGTGACCCTTAAGATAACACCCTCAATCTGGTATACAACACATTCTAGTGATATCTAAATATTAAGTTTCATTCCTTAATCTCAAACAGCTCTAAAATTATAAGCAGAAAGGAAAGAGTTATGGAAAGCTTACATTTCTGAGCCAAAACCTAGACCTTGAAAATAGTAAGCACAATGTGGCGTACAAGACAATTTTTAATGATGATGCTTAAATATACAAAGTTTTGTCCCTTAATATAAAAAAAAATCCTTAAACTTGTTGTGTAGAATGGAAAGCGTGATCAGATATTTGACATGGATGGGCAGACTGATGGATGGGTCAATGGAAACATGGATACTGTGTCACCCACCTTTCAACCTAAGGATCACTTAAAATCTTCTGAGGCTAACAGTGAATATTCGGACATTTAGAAATAATTATTTTTCTCTGTCTAGATGACTTGTGTATTAATAAAAATTATCAATTTTTCCCAAATATTTTGTCTGGAAAATTAATATCTTTTTTCTCAGGACTGTGTATTGATGACCAAAAAGTTCAAGTTGACTTGGAGTTTTAAGGCACAGCAACACAAGTAGGTTATTTAGTGCTACAGAGTCATGTGCCTTACCTAAGAATTGTAAGAATTGCTCTAGGTATACATGGTTGCATTGTATCCTTGCTTTCCCATAAAAAAAACACTTCATGATAATGTTTCAGTCACTATGTTTACAAATAAAGATTTCTGGTTACATCTTTTGGTGTTTGTTTTTTTTTTTGTAAAGCTATGTCAGTCAATTACATCATGTACATGATCTGCCATTGGCAACAAGTGTGAACTGGCCACACCTATTTTAATTTATATAAAACTCTGTGAAAGTTCATCAACCTTGGAAGATATGTTGCTTAAACTATTTAACAAACAATTAACAAAATAAACTTATAAAAACCCAATAAGTCAGAATCATCACTATAAACTTGTCTATGACCATGATCCAGATTATAATAATAATAATATTAATAACAATAATAATAATCATAATCATAATGTGGACTTAGTACAGCAACCTAATCTTTAGACGCTCTAAGTGCTTTACGATATTAGATAACACATAAATATATACACAACAACAAGATTACAAAAACAAACACCATGAAATTACAAAACAAAAACTTGTTGACATTGATTAAGAAAGTAAAGTCTGTTCTTGTAGATGAGTTTTAAGAGCACTCTTGAATGAAATGAATGTGTACCTGTGGATAAGATCAATGGGCAATTCATTCCATATAGCTGGATACTGGTATACAAAGGAACGTTGTCCGTATGACTACTTTTTTAACAGTGGAAATAATGATAATGCGAGTGTTGGAAGAGGAGCATTAAGTTTCTAGATGGGGTATACACATAGGTGATGTCAAATAGGTATACTGGACTTGAGCTAGTCATTGCAATGTAGCATAGTAAACAGATTTTATCTTTGATTCTTGATCGGAATGGCTTCAGTTTTATCATCATTCATCTACAACTTGTTACAAGTCATCCATGACTTCACACTGGAATTGCACCTCTACTTCAGTTGGACAGCTAAATTTATATATTTGAGTGTCATCAGTGTACAATTAGTGAGACAGCAGATGGTGATCTATGACATACGAGAGTGGCTGAATGTATAGAATGAAGAAAACAGGGCCAAGAAATGAGACTTTTAGAAAATGAAAAAAATTTGGCACAATTCTTTTATATTTTGGGGACGGATACAAATCTGTATTGGAAATGCATGTTTTAGACATTTCTTTTTTACTTACCCATATGCCAACAAATTCAACAGTAGTGACACAAGCACACATGACATACCACCAGCAGGAAATGCTTCTTCTATCTCTTTTAAAATGTATATGTGACAGCTTTATGTCACTCAAATCTGTAATGCCATCTGTTCAAATGCCAGAAGGACCATCACAAAAACACTTGGCCACACAAGCCATGTCATCCTCCTTTGCCGAGACTTTAATAACTGCACTGGTTTTTGTTCTGGTACAACTGTATTTCTTGGCAATAACCAAATCTGCAACCATCATGTAAAACATAGGCCTGGCTTCATCAGTGACTGCAAGTGGTAGGTTATTTCTGACTGGAAAGTTTAAAGAAACTGTTTCTACATTAAATTTTATAACTGACATATCATTTCCAGCCCTGAAAGAATTTGGTGCAAAGATTAGAGCCACTGCCATGATTCTCTTGAGAAAGTATATAGCTATTGTGCTTTGACATTTTCACATATGTCTCTTAATTTGTTTGTCCACCACAATTAATGTCCGTTCTACACCATGTGCAAAATGCATACTCATCACCAAGTCTACATTTTGTCATGCCATGAAAATCTTCGGCGAACTTCTCACAAAATTCCTGTTCATGCTTTCTCCATTTTTGGGGGGTTGCAAATCCCACCCATTTTTGAAAAATCCAAAAGTTCATGGCCAACTGGTGTCTACTAGACTTGAACAGCAGAAGAAAACAAAATAAAGGCTAATGAAAAGATATAATTGTAACCAACGAAAATTCAAAATTCAACTAACAATTGAGGGCTTTCCGTTTGCTCTCAGTGGATGATTTTTTTCAAAAAGGTAGACACATTATGAAGAAAGGACATCTGCTTGATGGTATAAAAAAGCCAAACAATTCCACGCATTTCTGAATGGCAGAAATCTCAGAGTTTTTCATATTTTGATTGGAGCTTGGATTTTTCTTGGAAGGATGGACTAATTCTTGAAGCTGCTTGATCAAATCCGAGATGATGCCATCTCTGTATAATTTGGAGTAATCATGAGTTGTGCAGCATATCAGCTGTTCTTACTGCTGCATACAGGCAACATCTTAAGTTAATCCAGGCAATAATATAGGTAACCAATGCAGTTTCACAGTCCGACAGTCATTTATTCAAACACCTGTTGTTGAGTAAGGAAAAACATTCTTTAGTTTAAGTTCCAATCTGAATATTATATTACCAGCTGGCTTAAGAAAAATGTACTTGGTGTCAAGACATTGTTTTGTACGATTGAAACTTACTAAAAATTTTGAAAATTGTATGGTGTCCAGAAATTGTAGGGTCAGAGTATTTGGGTTAATTACAGTAAATAAAAATGCATTTCACTTAACAGAAAAATTTTACAGGACTAATTACTAGATATGAAATTTACGCAACAATCTGAATTATTTTATATACCACATGATCCTTACAGAACTGATTTACTGAATTTATTCCATGTATTTCACACACTTCATATTCTGTGTGTCACTTGTTCACAAGAACTTCGTGCTACTCGTTGACATTGCTTTAAGTTATGTCACAGTACATGTCAAGTTGTATCACAGTACAATTTATGTCAGTGTGATACATTACAGTACAAAAGATTATTTTATGACATTACACTAATAAATGTGAACCTTATAATAAGCATAACATATTGCAGTTTGAATTATAGTACTCTGGATCAATGCAAGGCAATAGACAACTAAATGAAAGCAAGACACTAGACAACTACCATATATACTCGCGTATAAGCCCGTTCGCGTATAAGCCAACCCCACAACTTGACTAGGTAAAAATGGGAAAATTGCATGACCCACAGATAAGCCGACGCCCCCCCTTCTTCAAGGCTTTATTTTTTTCCTAAATTCTTAGGCTTATAAGCGAGTATATATGGTAACTGAATCAAAGCAAGACACTAGATAACTAAATTGATCAAAGCAAGATACTAGACAACCAACTGGATCAAAGCAAGACACTAGACAACCAACTGAATCAAAGCAAGACACTAGACAACCAACTGGATCAAAGCAAGACACTAGACAACCAACTGGATCAAAGCAAGACACTAGATAACCAACTGGATCAAAGCAAGACACTAGACAACTAACTGGATCAAAGCAAGACACTAGACAACCAACTGGATCAAAGCAAGACACTAGACAACCAACTGGATCAAAGCAAGACACTAGACAACCAACTGAATCAAAGCAAGACACTAGACAACCAACTGAATCAAAGCAAGACACTAGACAACCAACTGGATCAAAGCAAGACACTAGACAACCAACTGGATCAAAGCAAGACACTAGACAACCAACTGAATCAAAGCAAGACACTAGACAACCAACTGGATCAAAGCAAGACACTAGACAACTAACTGAAACAAAGCAAGACACCAGACAACCAACTGAATCAAAGCAAGACACTAGACAACCAACTGGATCAAAGCAAGACACTAGACAACCAACTGGATCAAAGCAAGACACTAGACAACTAACTGAATCAAAGCAAGACACTAGACAACCAACTGGATCAAAGCAAGACACTAGACAACCAACTGGATCAAAGCAAGACATTAGACAACCAACTGGATCAAAGCAAGACACTAGACAACTAACTGAATCAAAGCAAGACACTAGACAACTAACTGGATCAAAGCAAGACACTAGACAACCAACTGGATCAAAGCAAGACACTAGACAACTAACTGGATCAAAGCAAGACACTAGACAACCAACTGGATCAAAGCAAGACACTAGACAACTAACTGAAACAAAGCAAGACACTAGACAACCAACTGGATCAAAGCAAGACACTAGACAACGCAACTAACTGGATCAAAGCAAGACACTAGACAACCAACTGGATCAAAGCAAGACACTAGACAACTAACTGAAACAAAGCAAGACACCAGACAACTAACTGAATCAAAGCAAAGCACTTAGCAACTGAATCAAAGCAAGACACTTCACAACAAACTGAATCGAAACACACTAGAGAACCGACTCGGAACAAACCTCTGACAACATCTTCTCTTCCATTTCCTGTATCAGAGAGAGCAGAGAGAGGAAATGCTGCATGGAACATGCTGTCTTGCTCACATTCATGCAACAACATATCCCCCCAACCATCTGCCTTGCAAAAGTTTCAGTGCAATGCTTTAATGTTGCAGGCCTTCCAGCCATATTTTACAAATATATAGGTATTTTATAGAGTAATGGGCCTAAAATTATATAGGGAAAATAAAGGGATTTTAAAGAGAAATAATAATAAATTGGGAATGATAAAAAATGTAACATAAAGAATGTATCCATCATGACGAAAATGGACTGGTATTCCATATGCTCCATCAAACATATAGGGATATCTGTTAACAAAAAATCAAGCCTCTGGCATACCTGCAGCCTATATTTCCCAAAATTTTGTATGCAAATTAGTTTTCCTGCTAACTCTTTGTAGAAAGGTTGCAGCAAACAGTTCTGGCAAACTTCTGGTAAAGTTTTGGCAGACATGTGGCACATTTCTGCATAAAAGTGGTTGGGTCATGGCTACTTTCTGGCATACAGTTCTGGTTTAGTTTTAACTTTACAATTTACCTCTTTTTCTTACTGTAATAACTCAGCAAGTCAGTGGCGTAGTGAGGTACTTAGCACCTGGGGACAAAACATAAACTTGGCGCCCCCTTTGAGTGCATCTGAGATGACAAACAGTTGTCTTTTCCTCATTTTGGCACCCCTGGCACATGGTGCCCGGGGACAACTGTCCCCCCCAGCCTTCCCCAAGCTATGCCACTGCAGCAAGTTGACAGATAAAATGCTGTATTTGACATCTAAAAGACACTGATGATACAACCTTGCATAACTAATATGATAGAAATATGACCTCCAAGTGTTCATTAGCCAATCAGATGCAAGATTACCTCATTGATAGGCATGGATGGCACTCACAATCAAATTCATACGAGATCTTCATGGTATAAAGCTTACATACCAAATCTGATAAGAAATATGGTCTATTGTGTGCTCATGAACACTGCCAATCTGATGCAAGTTCACATCACTAATATACATGAATTCTCTCATCATCAAGATCACCGAAGATCTTCACGATTCAGGTTTACATACCAAACTAATCAAGACCTTATAAGAAATATGACTTCTGGAGTGTCCATAAACTCAGCCAGTCTGATACAAGATGGCCTCATTAATGGTGTGGATGTTCTTCATAAGTGAACTCCTAACATCTTGATGATATTAGCTTACAAACCAAATCTGACCAAACAATGACCAGAAATGTGGCCTTAGAGTGTTTAAAAGCTCAGCCAATTGGATGCAATAGCATCTCATCAACAAATATTACTGGCACTCATAATGGAACTCATCCATGGCATTGATAATAGAAGCTCTGATCAGTAAAATCTGCTCAGAAATAAAACCTCTTGAGTGTTCACAAGTTCAGCCAATCATATGCAAGATCACCTCATTAAGATATATGGATCTGAGATCTTGATGATATAAACTTACAAATCAAATCTGATCTGAAATAAAACCTCTAGAGTATTTACAAGCCAGCCAATCAGATGCAAGATCACCTCATTAAAACACATGGATGCCACTCATAACTGACCTTATCTAAGGTCTTGATGATATAAGCTTACAAAGTAAATACGATCAAAAATCTGATCGGAAATTAGACCTCAAGAGAGGTCACAAGCAAATGTTGATGGATGTACTTACGATAAAACAAAAGGTGCCAGTTTCTTTATTTGAAGTTTGGGTCTATTTACTCTCAGCATAGAATACAAATGTGAACCTGGAATCGAGGCAACTCACCAAATATCATCATCATGGCAATCTTTTCCAGCTCTGGTTTGTAAAAAAGATTTTCAAATATCACAATCAACTGGACTATATTCAAATTTTGTTCAAAAAATATATTTCAGCTTCTATCAAGTCGCTCTCATTTGTTAACCATATACCTCACTGCAACTTTTGCTTTTAGCCTATCACTATATATCTACCAATACCACTCAGTGCAGTGTGCTATGAACACAACACATTTTTACCTAAATGATACCATGCATATAGGCCTGCCTCAAAAATTTAGAGCAGTTTTGTTATTGTTTTGGGTTTTGCACCATTTCTCAGTGCAAGATAGGCTATACATGGCAGCTTGTATAATTTGTGGAGGAAGAACCTTGGAAAACGATGGTAAGAACCACAGGCCCACAAGAAGCTACTGGCAGCTTTCTCAAGAAAACACACATTGGCCAAGCCTGAGACTAGAACCCATGTGGACAGAGGTGAGATGGCAGTGATCAGTGAAGTTCGAGGTCAGACTGACACTATTTTTATTCACAACCAACTAGATAATTAGTCTTCTTGTGAAAGCCCTATCATTCCATCTAGAAGTAGCAATTACCGATATTCAAAATAGTTACCATGGTGGCGACAATGTATATCAGATCAGCACCTTTTCATTTAGGACCACCTAAACACCACAAGACGTTTTCTGGTGATAATATTTTCAAAATGGCAACTGTGGTGGCCATATTGGATATCAGTTTTGTACAATTTTTACTTAAGACCAACTAGTCACCACAAGAAGTCTTCCAGTGAAAATCCTATACAAATATGGCTTTCTGTTCAGAAGGTGTAGCAATAACAAGATTTTCAAGATGGCTGCTTTGGTGGCCATGCTGGATGTCCAACTAGGCATCATAAGAAGGCTTTTAGTAAGAACCTCATGTTGATATGACCATCTATTTAGGTGGAACTGTGATAAGATTTTTTTTCATGCTGACTGAGCAGAATCATTTTCTTTCAGGTCCAACTAGACATTATAAGACATCTGGTGAAAACCCCATCTCCATATGACTTTCCATTAAGGAAGAGGAGCAATAACAAGAATATTAAAATGGTTGCAATGGTGGCCATATTGGATATCAGATTGGTGCCATTTCCATTTAAACAAACCAGATATAAAAGAAGTCTTGCTGCTAAAACCCCATGTTGATATGACCATTCATTAAGGTGGAGTAGCTATAACAAGATTTTCTATATGGTCACTGCTGGCCATATTGGCTGTCTGAGCAGAAATATTTTCAATTGGGACCAACAGGACATCGTAAGTACTGTTATGAATTTCTATCAAGGAAATGAAACAATAACAAGATTGTCAAGATGGCTGCTTTGGTGGTTATACATGATGTCAGATTAGCACAATTTTCATTTAGGACCAGCTAGACATAACAAGAAGTCTTCCAAGGAAACCTTCATGTTGATATGTTCATCCATTCAGAAGAAGTAGCAATAAAAATGTTTCAAAGATGGCCACTGTGGTGACCACATTGGATGTCTAAGCTGAACCATTTTCTTTAGGACCAACAAGACATTATAAGAAGTCTCTGCAAACCCCATGTCAATATGATTTTCAACTCAGAAGGAGTAATAATAACAAGACTGTCAAGATGGCTGCAATAGTGGCCATAGTGGTTATCAGATTGGCACACTGTTTATATATTTTTTTTCCCCAAGATGTGAATGGACAGGTAGAAAAGGGTAACAAAAAGGCCTCATACTTGTTATTTAGCCTATGACCCAATTTCTTGGACCACTAGAAACATGATCAAAAATCATGTGCCTCTCACAGATTGTTGCCACATAGCACCATTTTCATTTTAGGATCACTCAGACATCATAGAAAGATTTTTCTTTATTGAAACACCCATCATGATATAACCACCCACTCAGAAGCAGCAACAAGAGTTTTAAGGTGGCTGTTGTGGCATCCATATTAGATTCTGAGTAGCACCATTTTCATTTATGACCAACTAGACCATGGGATGAACATGTGAAAAGTTTCATGGCAAGCTTAGGAGAAGTAGCGATAGCAAACTTGTGTCAACAACAGTCATTGAACAACACACCATCCCATAAGCTCTTCTGGTCTATGACTAGTAAAACTTAAAATCATCAGCCTCAAAGCAATGAACGTTCTCAATCTTCTCAATCTGCCTTGATAAATTTTATTTTGCAATTTTTTTTTCTTGTGGATGCCAAGTTAGTTATGACCAAAACCAAACCTTGAGACTATTTTTCCAACGAAATAAACTCAAACAAAGCAATGATATTGGTGTGGCATGTTTTTTGAACATATATTTCTGTATGATTTTATTCTGGCACATTTGTGGCATTAACTTGGTTCACTTGTCAGGTTAAGTTTTGGTTTTGGCATATAATGTTATACAAATACAATTTATGGCAAATAACTGCCACTTTCTCGCAAACTTCAGGCAACAAGAGTCTGTGTACCAAAAGTGGATTACAAGTATACTGTAGAAGTCTGTGTGCCAAAAGTGGGTTACAAGTATACTGTAGTAGTCTGTGTGCCAAAAGTGGGTTACAAGTATACTGTAGTAGTCTGTGTGCCAAAAGTGGGTTACAAATATACTGTAGTAGTCTGTGTGCCAAAAGTGGGTTACAAGTATATTGTAGCAATCTGTGTGCCAAAATGGGTTACAAGTAAACTGCTCATGACATACTCCTGTGCAATTCTGGCACATACCTCTGGCACACTGATTTGTGTGCCACAACCCTGCCTTCCACTTTCCATTTCTGCAAGAGATAATAGTGAGTCAGGAAACATAGGGAAAACTATAGGGATAATAAAATAGATTTTTTATGAAAGTCAGGAATAGCTAGGAGGCATGATGTTGAAAACTGATGACAGAAAAGTGAAACTTATGTCTTAATATGGCTACAAAGGTGGGAAAATGAAAAGTCATCACAATGTTTTAAAAGTGGTTTGAAGTCTAACCATCTCTCATCATTGATCCTCCTTTCTTATTTCCAGCTCCTTCAACATTAGTTTTATATCCTTGGCCCTCATCTGGCTTCTGTTCTTGGCCTGATGCACGGGAATTCTGTGTTGGTCTGGAGGCCGAGTTGGACATGGATGTTATGCTTGCAGCTCCCTGTGTGGCAGAGGTACAACACAATTATTTTATCTCCTGGTGGACAGAATCAACTAAAGATTTTACAATAGACTGAAACAAATGTTCATGGTTCCTCATCACTGCCTGAAATGACCTAACTGCAAAATTGAACCAAGATGTAAACAGACATATGGACAGACAGGGGTAATGAAAGTGCTGATTCCATGATTCAACATGACTTGTTTATTTAACTCTTACATGCCTACCCCATGAAAGCATTTTTGAGGGACACCACCACCAAAGGTCACAGATAGAGCTTGCAAATGAGCGGCATAAATAAGTTAGCAAGAAGCAACAAAAAATAAATTCTCTAAAAACATCACTAAATACCAGCAATGCATGTTTACAATATATATTTATATAAACAGCCCACCTATTTACAATATATACATAGATACACAATTCAGTTCCACTCAAATCGTGGTAAAGGACCTGTAGCAAGCACTTTTCTGGCCCTGCAGCTCCTTTTCACCATAGATCCCGTTTGTAACTGCTCCTGCTTTACATTTTGAAATTTAAATTACCTCTACAGTATCTGCACTCTATTTGCACTGAACTCTATTTGATTTTTTTTTCTCACTGTGGAGAAAATTCAGTATGTAGGTGAATGAGATCCTGCCATTAATGAAAGCATTATTTTTGGCAATATTCTGAAAACAGCTGTTCCATCTTCTTTCAGCTGGCTGATAGTGATCCAGGTTTCATCTATTCTATTTCTCAGACATTTTGGCTACTAGTTGCATTACTGAATCTAAAACTTCAGCATTCTTTAATATATCATCTTTAAGAGGCAACTTGTATTTTGCTGATGTTTAAAAAAAATTGTGACCTATCGTAAAAGTCTTTCAGCCTCTGTTCCCTCAGGTAGAACTGATCTTTTCTAGCAATAGAGTCTGTTGCAGGCTGTCCAATCAAAGGATCTTTATCCTCTGATGGTGCTTAACTTCAAACTGTACTTCTATTGCAGACTGATAAAGCATAGCAGAAGACTTCACAAACTTCAAAAGAATGGTTTTAAGAAGTTTTTCAAGACAACATTTTAACACATGTATTAATGGTGCATCACAATGTAGCTCTATATTCACTTCATCAAATGGTTTTGGAGCATCTACCAAGAAAAGACATAAAGGTGATTTGTTGGTGAAGAGAAGGCGTCTCTCAGCTTACTTAATCTTTCTTTTCCAGATCTGGATGATCCCAACTTTCTTGCTCTTTGAAAAATTCATAAAGAGGGTTCCAGTTGTCCAGAGGTCTTTGCAAGCCCCTGTTGTTGCATAGCCATCTAATTGAAACCTGTTTAAGAATTTTATTTTCTTTTGTATCATGTAGAACCTATCTGCATATCTTTAAACACTGCTTGCTGTTTACTGCTTGTATCCAAATAATAATATACATCAATCAAAAGCTGGTCAACATTAAGCGGAAGACATGCAGTACCTTTTTCAGCAGCTATATGTATTAGGTAACACACACAGCCCGAAAGATTTGGTTGCTCTTTGATTATAAATCCATCCACTCTTCTGTCCTTCTCAAACATCACAGGGACATTGTCAGACCCAACAACCAAGCAATCCTTCCAAGTGTAGTGATGGACAATCTGACAAAGTGTACAAGACATGAAACAATGGAAAACTTTGCACAAAAGTGACCACTCAGATTCAGTAAGGTACTTAAATGGTACCTGGGCAAAAGGTGTGTAATGGTTTCTTTATGGTGGCGTAAGTTATGAGTGACGAAACATGCAGATTGTATAGAAAAATTAGAACAGACTCATTGAGGGGTCAGACTGTGACCTGTGAGAGTTAGTTAACTTGTGTTAATTGTGAGGGAGTCATCATTAGTTTCTCCCTGAATCAAGTACCTGTGTCTGCCGCACCAAAAATGTTTCACAATGTCCAAGATACTAAACATGACTTTAAAAGCCTTTGAAACTGTATCCAGTGCACTCATATGCAGAATGAGTTCCATAATAATATCTATTTAAAACAACTTCAGCTCTAATTGCAACAGACTTGTACATATTAGATGCATTGTGTTTTTTCAAAGTAGATTTTAAATCACTTTCACCAAGATCCAATTGTTTTTAGAATCCATGATTTTTTCGGCCAGAATCAAAAACAACATCTTGGAAACTGTGAATTTAAAAGAAGAATCTTTGAATGTAGACTAGTAGATTAGAACCACCTCGGAACACACACATTTGCAATGGCAATTTAAACCAGCATGCATGTGCAGGATTGATAAATTCCTGTTCACCGGTGGGTCATAGCATATTTTATGATATTTAGATTTTTTATACCCACTTTTGCAGATTTTCAATGCTAACTGTGGGACAGTTGGCATATCTGTTAACTCATGACCCACTTTCATGGACCACAGGAGAGAGAATAAAAAATAATGTGTCTCACAAATTGTTACCACATGGGCACAACTTGTCAAGTTAGGTGAATTTCCACATAGCAGTTAACGTCACAGACACAGACAGACATATGGATGGCCAGAGAGAGGGTGTAAAAACATCCCCAATCTTACTGGGTGGCAGTGAACAGCATCAAAGCATCTGCTTCATCAATACCTTGTATTCATAGGAAATATATAGCCCAAGTATAAATTTTCAATACAAAGAAAATGTATTACCAAGGAATGGACATAAAAAAGTGCAAGATATTGATATGTTGCTGGGATCTCTCTGAATATTGGTGACAAATCTCTTATAAATCAAGATACTAAGACTGTAAATAAGTGTTGGCTATCCAGAAAGCTTCAAGGCATTGCTATACAATTCATTAGTATCTGATTTAGAAAGAACAATTGTTTTTTTCAAAATATGACTGGCAGAGAGCAGAAACATAGGACATGTTATTTATCTGAAGCAGAAATAGTCTTTTCATGTTCATCAGGTGTGGGATAATGTTAAGGTGAAAGTTTTTGGTTTATTTAGTTATTTTATTTGATTCTGTTTGATTTCTGGCTATGCTATTGTTCAGCACAAAATGTACACATAGTGAAATATGTGCAAGATGGTGCACTGAATATTCCCTCATCCAATATGTATTGGAGGCTCAGAATTGAAAAGAACATGATCCCAGTCTGACTCCTTAGTCATAGCCAGCATGACAGAATATTTTTTTCTCTCAACTTGGACTCTGATTACAGGACATAGAGCATGATTGGAGGAGTGCATCTGTGCAATAACAGCTGGCAAATATTACACAATTAAAATTACCCTCGCCCACCAAAAAACTACATTTTAATAATATGAATATGTTATCTGCTACATTACATTTCTTGAGTTACCAGTCAGGAGGGAGGCTGATATCCTCAACAAAACTGGTACAGAAAGTAACTGCATTTACCCTTACAATATGCGAGTTCACTACTATAGACTGGTAGAAGGCTTGTCCACATGCCATGCTGTCACTACAGAACCTAATGAAAAAATGCTTTTGCTCTTGGTGCACCCAAGATTGAAGATAAAGACAGAGAGGGTAGTGTGAACCCACCAGAAGGTTGCTCTCATAACATCATCCAGACAGGAGTCATTTTAGAAGGCACATGTTGCAACAGCCTGCACTTTATGTACTTTTTAAATTTTCAAAGAAACGTCTCTCTCAGGGAGGAATTAATAAGTTCTCCTGACATTGAGTCAATTCATCTGGAAATGGTGGACACCAAAATATCAGACTAACTCTTGTGAGGTAGAAAGAGACAATTCCAACTCTTCCTTAGAGGAAGCCATATAAAACCTTAAAACTCTAATGGGGCAAAAGATCCTATCTTGATTATCCCCAGCGTACATATGACTGAGACTGGGAATCTCAATATGAAGTGGAGCTAGTGAAAGCAGCAGATTTGTAGCCAGAAACGCAGGTCAGCAAAGAAGAGAAACTAAATCACTGTTGCCAATGAACCATAAACAAATGTTTTCCACTGACAAAACATGAAGCTTGATCCTTTTCCTCACTTTTACTAACAAGAGTGAGAAAAGTCTTACAGGTAAAGTTCTCAAAGAAAGCTCCACTCAAATGTTCACAATAGCGTTGGAAAATACATACAGAACATCTAGGCATTATAGTCTGAATATAACTCCCCGTTTGTACCCCCTTACCAATTTAAAAAATGAGATGAAAGATGCACTGAATTTAGTTCATTGATTGATTTATAAATTTCAAACCTGATTATGCCGGGTTGCCCTATCACCTTATCATCTGCACGTTTCATTCCGAACTAAGTTTTCAGTGCAAAAGATGACCTTATCGCCAGTCATTTCCAATTCCTGGACAAGTCCACCGTCAGTGAAGGGGTGGATGTACAACTACACATGTATGTACACAGAAGATAAATACTACCTCGTCTGCTTCTGACATTTACGATGTTGATTCAAGCAAAGGAAAAGACTGACAATTACAAATTTGCCTTTCACACGGATTTAACAAGCAGTGCAATTTCTATGTATACAAAGGGATATAACTCTAAACTCTCAATATATTGGTAATTTATGGAATTATCCAACAGTTATCGAACAGGATGAACTACATTGCTCTGTTGTCCGAGGAAAATAGACTCACCCATAATGTATGCAATACAGAGTGGTATTAGTATGGAAAGTCCATTAAGCATGAAAGGCACGGAGGATTCCAGTGTTAAGACCACTCTGGTCACAGTCAGGTTAGAAATTATAAATCGCTGAATGAACTAAGTTCTGTACGCTTTTTATCACATTTAAGATTTCCATTATTGAAATTGGTAGGGGAGTACAAGGAAACGGGGAGGTATATTCAGACTATAGTAAGCAATATAACTGACCTCAAGCTCAAAATACCTGAGATCAGACAGATAAGGATCTTAACTAATAGTGGAACCCTTGGAAAACATGAGTGTTAGAAAGGGTTGACCTTTATCCCTTGATAGTGGTCAACAAGGGAAGAAATTCTGAAACTGCATTTAAAGTGGGGTGGTGAGGTGGAGGGGGAGCTAGAATTCACATTTCCTACTTCACTAATTACAGACCATCCTCCATTTTGTATTGTAAACCCTGGTAGTGGATTGACTCCTAGCCTGACAATACAGTTGGTATCCTTGGTCATGGCAGATCAATCGTTTGAAATGAGCCAAGTATGAAGGCATAGAATCTGTGGGATGTTATGGAGAGACCCAATGTGCTGCTACCGCAGAGTCTTCCTCTGTGGTAACTTGCTGGATATGTCTACCAACAAACTGAATAGGTCACTGACCCATGACCATTGGGACCCAAGTGGGGCTACCAGGATGAGTTGAGAAGTATAGACTAACTTGCAGGGGCACCTTCAGAATTATTTTGAAAGGTGAGGTGGTGTACACATACAATCTCACTTTAAACTGAATAACCCACTGCCCAGACACTCTGAACTTGTACTGGAGAGACACAAAAATGGACCTGCTGACAGCCCCACATAGTGAATGATGGGCAGGAAGGAGATCTGAACAAAGCCTGCTTGTGAGACTGTTAAGGTTGTGCCTGCTTGAAGAACTTAGAATGTACCATAAGGCAAACTGGGTGGGCATGCTTCTTGGCCAGTTTCAGCAGGCCATGAGTCACTGCCTGGGGATCTGTACCACTGGTCCCTCAAATCCAGTGGTGATATTGAAGGTACAAGACCTCCAAATAGCATCTCTGCCTCGAGATGTGAAGCCCCCTAAACATTCTTACTAAACCCTTAAATGGCAACATCACTGTCGAGTGAATAAGCTTCACCAAAAGCACCAATGACATGGAAAGTGCATGGTGCGATGTCTTCACTACAGTGGTCCACCTCTTATTCAGCCACCCCTTCTGTCCCAGGAAAGTGGCCTTATAAGATGGGTGGCCTTTCCAGAGGGGGACTAAATATTTTGTGAGAAGTATATGTAATGTACGTACTTAGAAAGCTACATACTTCAAAGCATTTAATATCTTCATTTAAAAGTAACATTAAAAGGTCCTTCCTGTGATAATAATAGACTTACTTCAACTGAATGTACATTAATAGTTCTTATTGTTGACGTAAGGGTGATATGCGAGCAGGTATTGTTGTCATGCACATTGCAAAACCATTCAAAAACATCATTTAAATCTTGGTACATACATAATTCTCTTTCCATTTGCTCCATTTTCCTACTGCTGCTGAATAATCTCCTTATCGGTTACGACGTTGTTTATTCAAGTCTTTTCAACATAAAATTGATTTATTTGAGTCTTTTCTACATTAAATTGTTCGGCAAGTCCTTCCTCCCCACCCATCCGATGTTGTTGAGGAGAATAACCAACTTTCTTTTAATATAATACGTCTCCGTTTACGTGATGACATGTTAATGTTTGGTAATGATTTATTCGGATGTTGCTAACTGTATGTGATTTAATTATGCAGACGAAACTTTCGTTGAGTGGACAAAATGCCTTCTTCGTAAAGGAAGCAATAAATGTGTTGTCACATGATTTTTCAGTCTTTGTCTGGTACCCTGTTTTGTACAAGGTTAATTTCTGTGTGTGTGTTTTAATGCACAAAATCTATTTTTAGCCTATACTGACCATGATATGACCTTGATAATTATGTCCGGTTGTAATCATCAAAGAGAAGAACTTGACAGATGTGTGAAGCCCAAAACTCTTATCATAACATTGTTGAGCCCATTTCCTGTAAACGTCGGCTTTTACAGATAATGATATAATATTAATCTTAGTGTTACATGTACTTTAGTCAACACTTCTTTCAGTAATGGAAACCTGACATTCGGAGACATGTATTGACAGTAGAGATAATCTGATTACTTACCTTACATCACGATATGAATTAATTATTGGTTCTGGACACATTTGAAATAAAAAGTGGCTGCTTGTGAGTGGAACATTTTACATTTTTTGTACTAATATGCTGGTCGCATTAGAGGGGTGGCCATTCTTGAAGGGTACTTTTGAACACAAATTTATCGGTGCCAATGGATTCTGGCCGTAAGAAGCGAGTGGCCAATGGTCAGGAGGGCCATTCAAGAACGGGACTACTGTACAGTCTCCAGCAATTTGTTTTTGTTTTCTGGGTTTAATGCCATTTGTCAGCACATGACTGGCTATATAAGATGGCCAGAATATTTGGTCAGGAAATAACCTGGGAAAAGCTTGGGAAGAACCATCAACCCACTGGAAGCCATTGGCAAACTTTCTCACATGCCCACACTGGCTGAGCCAAGACTCTAACTCAAAGGGACAGAGGGATATGTCAACGATGAGAAATGGCAAGCACCTTCGACCACTCAACTCCCAAAGCCCTGCCTCCAGCAGGCACTGATGCAAAACTGGTGACAGCAATTCCTCCTTCAAATGACTGAATGACATCGAAGGAGATCAGCATGTGAGACAATTGTCTCAGGGATACAGGCCTAAAGCTCCAAGGCCTCCAAGGTATATACCAGAAGGTGAGTCTAGGACCCATCCATTGATCTCCATTGATCGCCCTAGAGTCTGGGGTACAGATGGGCCAAGCTGTAGAATGAACTTAATAGCTGGAGGACACGGACCACCCCTTCTGCTGTCTGGTAAACTTCTGGCACATAGAACTTCTGAACAAGTTCCAGGACCATCACAGAGTGCAAAACCAACAGAAGATCTGGATTGAAGGGAGTCCCAAGAAAGCCTCTCCAGACTGAAGCCTCTTCCAGCTTTAAATGGTTTTCCAGCTATATACTATTTAAGGCCCAGGAAAGTCTGAATCAGTAGCCAGCAAGCTGGTGCACAAGCTGCAAGACCATTGAGTGCCTGAAATTCATATTCTATAGGTATGTATAGCAGCATGTAACAGTCAGGTTTATAAGTCAATATAGCAAGACATGGGAGTCTACTTTAAGTTTATATTTCAATTACTTCTGTAATTTATTTAGTTTTTATTCTAGAACTATTTTTATTGCATTAACATTTTCACTAGTTAACAAATATTAAGATCAATATAGCTAATTTCAGTACTTAAATTTAGAACTTCAATTTCTCTTATTATTCTAATATTAATAATATCATTACTTCTGTATTTCATCAAGGAGCCATTTTCATGAGTTTAAAATATTTATATATTCAACATTTAGTTCCTATCCTCTGGGAAGATTTGTTTGCAGCTTCCAGTTGTTTAAATGTAAAGGAGTTTGCCTTGACAATGGGATACATTGTCGTTATACAACTTTGTTTGGGTGATCATTGGTGACACTTTCTCATCACATTTTGCCTTATTAATTTATGAGAGGGCATTGAATGAGTCTATTTTCTCTTCTCTTTACCAATACAAACTGTGTGGTCGTTGGATGAGAATAATTCTCTACTTATATTACATCTATTCCATTCTATACATGTACATGTGATCATTGAATGAATATATATTTCTCTTCAAATATCACACTTTCTTAGACTTAAACTCTCAATCTGATGAACTTCTGATAATTTATCGGGTGACCATAGTTTTCCTCCAGATATCACACCAAATTCAAGTAGAAGACGTCTACTATGCTGTCCAAGGGACAAAGCCCCTTTCTGTATTGGAAACAGTGGCAGGACAAGTTGTCTCCCCTGATCCATTGCAGTCCGACTAAATCCAGTTAATATTATCTGCAAATTCAAGTGATAAAGTCATTTTCTGCCTAAGACTGACCAAGATTGTATATTACACAAATAAAGGAAATCCTCTCAACAGTATCCCTCTGCATTCACACATTCATTAAGGAATAATAAACAATAGGATTCAAGTCACACAGATACAGGAAGTTGGTGTTATTTTCCCCTGCATGCAAATTTGCCCAATGCAGATCTTGTGAATTTGATACCGTAAAGAATCAAGATACAAAGAACTTTTTGAAACTTCAGATTACAAATGATACCACACCATCTTGTAAATATGCATGCCAGCAGATAATTGATTCCACACCATCTTGTAAATATGCATATCAACAGATAACTGAAACCACACCATCTTGTAAATATGCATGTCAGCAGATAATTGATTCCACACCATCTTGTAAATATGCATGCCTATAGATAACTGATTCAACAATCTTGTGAACATGCATGCCTGCAGATATATAATAGTCTTGGAAAAATGCATGCCAGCAGATAAATGCTGCAACACCATCTTGTAAATATATATATGCCAGCAGATAACAATTCAACAATTGTGTAAATATGCATGCCAGCAGACAACTTATAACACACTGTCTTGTAAACATGCATGCCAGCAGATAAGCCTTATTTAGTGCCCCAAAAACTACACATGTACATGTACTGCTGACACTTGATTTCCACTATGTATGCATTTCTGAGATCATGGTATAAATTGAAAGTAATGTATATGTACTTACATGATCTGTGCATGAGAAACAGCACATGGCACCAGTGATGACATAAACATGAGCAGAGTGACACAAATTGAATTTTATTTCTTTATTATAAATGGCATTAAATGAAAGCATGTAAATCTAATTAGTGTAAATCGAGTGTCTCCTGTAACAGTTTGATTCTGCTCTGGTCTGCAACAACAGCTTCTTTGTTAACTAAAACTGCATAACCAAAAACCAGATACTCCAACCATACTGACATGAAATAATAATTTGCTTCAGCCAGTCAGGTGTAAGGTGTCCTTTCTTATATGGATTTTACATAAAAGTTGCTGAGACACCTTTCAAACTTAATATACTCCATGCCTTGATTCAAAGCAATATTTATCTCTGAAAGAATCAGTATGGGCAAATCAACAGTGCACCAAATTATAATGAGATAAACTCAGGCAAAATTAAAATTCCCAAATGTCTCTCTCCTAATTTCACTTTTAATTCATGGCTTGAGCAATGAACAAAATAACAGTATACATAAATAATACAGTCAACAATACAATAATATCTGTGGCTGAGAGAAAGAGAGAGAAAGAGAAGGAGACAGAATGGCAGCATAAATACTTACTAATGTAGAACTGGTTGCAGTCATGGCAGCTGTTGTGAGTGAGGATGTTGAAGTGACAACTGATGCAGACTGCTTCACAGCAGTCTTGGTAACTGCAGGTGAGCTACCTAAGTTGAAACATTCCATTAAAGTAGGTAGTGCTTGTGGCTCCGGATCACCAGGACGACGGAGACGGCTGGCTTCCTCTTCTTGTCGCAGCCTCTCAATGTCTTCCTCTTTCCAGATGAATTCAAGGACTTCCAGTGCAGTAATCTCAGCATCAGATTCTGCAAGGGAGGTCATTGTATTACAGTAATTATACATTATATCATTGATCTCCATAGATTCCAAGCAAAAATTAAATTGCCTTCTGTTGTGGTTATTGTTTAAAGCTGCTGTCATTTACATGAGTAAAATTACTGTTCCTCTCATTAGTTTATGGTGTAGTACTGCCCACAATTTCCATCTCCGATTAACAGCCACCTGTCATATCAACTGCAGCCCAATCTATCTCATGTATAGGACGATGTCTATAAAAGTGAGTGACCCTGCAGCATTATAATGAAAAAGCATCACAAATACAAACAAAATATAGTTATTCAGCAAGAGTTCTGTTACAGCATGACCGAAGCTTTTCATAACATTATATTATGACAATAATACAGGTTCAAGTTATGCAAAAACCAAAGTTATAAAATAAGCAGAATAGGCAATAGTATGCTATGCCACAATCTGCTTACAGCTGAGGCTACTTTTACTTTACACCTGGCTACTTTAACAAAAAACACAAAAAAAAACCTTGGATCATCACACTTAAAGTAGGTCCCCCAAACCCACTGCCTACTTTGGCAACTCACCCTCCAACTTTAATCTAATAGAAGGCCCTGCATACTGTATTGCCTGTGATCTTTTGTACCTCTCACTTTTGTTCTACATCAATCCATAACAACTGTAATTATTTTTTGTTCTTTAATTTTGGTACAGAAAGTTATTTTCTTATTCAGCCAGTTTTAAAACTGTATGTACTCAAGAAAATAATTAAGTTTTATCAATAAATGTTTGAATACCTGAAGAAAAAAACCCAATAGAAAACCAGAATATAATCAGCAATTATGTAGCTCTTCTCCAAGATGCCTTTTAGTACTCTCTGCACATTAAGTTGTATTAAATACAAAGTTTGGTCAAAATTCAGTTGTGTAAGCTACTGTAAACTATAAGCTCAAAGAGGTACAGTATGCAAGCAATGACCTCTACAGAAGCTGCCAGGCATTTTCTTAAGAAGGGGAGGTCTCCCACACCTACCACCAGGGGGGTTGGGGGAATTGGGGAACAACACCAAATGGTAGCTGCTGGGTGACATCATTATCATAAGGTATATGCATACCTAATTTAGAGCAATTGATGACTTTATATCACTTCTGTGACAACACATAACAAGGTATTTGCATACCGAATTTAGATTGTGAGCCGGTAAATATTCTTCTCTGATTATCACTCCACTCTTTCAAAGCCTCTGAGAATGGGAAACAGTCTCTATGACCGACTTGTACATGAACATCCATCAGTTTATTCACTGTTTCTGATGTTAACCTATTAATCTGAGCAGTGTGAATTCAGTTTTGTGACCTGAATTCCCTCTCACAATCTGCTGTTTCTAGTGGGAAAACCATGGCATTTTGGTAAATTAAAACAAATTGGGAACTGGTCTTCATGATATTCAAATATAATTTTCCTCTAATCAGTAATGTTGTCCCTAGGATATTTATGTTGTAAGATCACATTTTTTGCAAGGTTGTATTCAGCTAAGGTTTCAGCACCATCAATGAGAGGTTTACAGGTTACATTACTAAGTTTCAGTTATCAGTTATCATTTAGGCTATTATCAGCAACCTCTTCCTTACAAAGAAATGACAGATTTTGTTTACTTCCAAAGCTGAAAAACTTGTGGCGATTGTTGTATGTTTTTCTGGAAATCTTTCCATCTGAGCTACCTTGGTGTGATTCATTTCTTGGCTTACTTTCTTCTGGTCCTTTTCCATTCACCTCCTCTTGTTCCAAGCTTAATACCTGTTACTGAAACACATTTAACAGCAGGGTATATTTTAAGTTCATTTAAAAACTAAGTCTGATTATGACATTTCCGTTCCTTAGCTTCTGTCCAGCAGTATAGAACTCATCCAAAATAAAGCATTGGAAGCAGCACCAGATACATCCTGGTACTGCTTCTGAAATTTTATGCTCACAGATTCTAAAGATGGAATAATCTCCATCAAAAAAAATAATGCATGGCAATAAACTTGTGGTGTGTGAGATTCTCATATATATATATATATATATATATATATATATATATATATATATATATATATATATATATGTGCACATGTTTTACTGTCCTTTTTGTGTTTTTCAAAATAGCAGACCAGAGGCTTCCATGAATTGCAAACTGCATATTGTGCACTGTAGAATGCCATCCAACAAAATTTAAGTACTTCTTTCATAGAATATTTATTCATGTCCAGTATATTTTGAATTTGTTTCAGTTCAGGTCCACTTGAAGAAAAACATAAAATACCTGAACAATTCCTTCGAACCATCTTAAAGGGTTTCGTTTAAGTAAGTTGCCTCTTCTGCAGCCCTTGAAAACATATGTTTTACCTATGCACCATTAAGTGTAATGACACAAGATGTGGCTTCTTTTCTTTGAAATAAGTTGCAAAACCAGTATTTATGTCCAGTCATAATAGAGGCACTATCACCTCTTTTCTTCAAAAAAATTTTCCAACTAACTGAAGAGAACAATTGCTGTCACACATACTTCATTTGCATGAATGTTTCCAAGAAAAAGGAGTTTGTGCATTGAACTCATCACTAACCACTTTTGCATATATGACAAGCTTTTTATTGATAGTAATGTCACTGCTTTGATCTAATGTAACATTGATAAATTCACTAGACTGCAGTTTTTTTAGCAAGAGCTGTCATGATTAAATCTGCAGAAGTGTCAACGAATTCTTTCCCTGTATTGCAAGATTCATCACCTGATCTTAAGGACTGTAAAGATTCACATCCATTCAATTTCTGCAACTCAATCAAGCTAGAATATTACGCAACTGGCAGGCTCTCATAGGCAACAGAATATACTATTCGAGTGGCACAAATGATAGCATCACTTTTTCACCATTTTTTAAAACTGCATCTATTGCTGCTGACAGAAATTCTTTCTGCATAACACTTTCCCTAATCGTTTGGATATGACCTGACGATTTCATATGCCATCTCAAATCTGATGTTTAAAAATCTGTACAACCATTTTGGTTGGTAAAAGGATTATCTTTCTTATATTGTTGAAACGAAACACAACATCCCTCCTTTTGGTTATTTCCTTAACCAGTTGTAGGCACTCAACCACTTCCCTTTCACCTGCTCTACTGACAAGGTGCCATCTATTTCTCTGTTTGTGCGACATCTTCAGTTCACGTCGGATTATGAGAGGTTTCCACTTTGCTCTACAGTATTGACCGTAGCAGACAGGCTTACCATAAAGATACTGGTTATCTTTTTTAACATTCATAGACTCGCTGGTTGTTATGCTCAATAAATTTCTGTTATGGCTGATCAATGGACAAGTCTGTTTTACCCCTCTAGAGAAAATTTAAAATTGGAACCCCTGGATAGTTTCTGCAAAAACCACAGCACATCTCAATTATACAGATGCATGTATTCAAACACTAAATCTACCTAAGTATAGCTTGACTGAGATCATCAGCAAAATGGATGACTAAGACTTAATTTGACAAACCTTAATTTTGAATTTTTGTGTTTAACAAAACCAAAAAACAGCACTAATGGGGTAATACAAAATGTGGGAACCACAAATAACTTGTCTGACTTTTCCCCCAAGGGTTTCGAGAAGTTGCTTGACTAGCTATCATTGTTGTGAGAAACCTGCAATCCCACAGCCTGGCAGCATCTCTGGACATCTGACCTGATCTCATGGTTTATCAGGCCTGCTTGTCAAACTCCATTGGAAACATGAAGTTATGTTGCTAGTCAGATCTACAAACTAAATATTGCAAGAAGTGTTTCACTGAAAGTGTTCACAAAACTGTCTGGACAGTGGTCATGAAATGAACATCAAATAATTAAACCAAAACCAGTGAAGCATCAAATATGAGCCATAATGTCTACCTGGACAATGTGGGTCAAGTGTTCAAGATGTATTCCTTCATTAAGTTTCATGATTCTTGATACAATAGTATGTAGAAAGGATGCAAACAAAAACATAAAGTGGTCATGAGCTATATGCAGAAACTTAACCTAAGCTGGCAACATACGAAATTTAGGTCACAGTGACATTGTTTTGTTGTACATGCATGGTATTAAGAGAGATCCACATGATCACTTAGTTTAATGACTCCTGCATGACACCAGGGCCAACACTGTAATGAGATTAAAAGTTTGAGATAGACTTACCATTTGAGGGCTATTCCATTTAAACGTACATGGTACCCAGGGAAGGCAATTTTAAATAAACATTTGCTAGGGTACTCAGATTACCCAAAAAGTTCATGTGAAACTATAAAATTCTAAATTCATCTATGGGTGACTATTCTATATTAAAAGTGCCCTCCCTGGATCTCATGTATATTTTACTGGAACAGCCCTGACAAGGCTCTATAAGATTTGTCAACATTTTCTTCTCAAGCATGCAATTACGGTCAGATAAATACAGACAACACATTATGGTGTATGTTACATCTAATGAGAAATAATTTGGGGATCTATCGAACACATTATGGCATACACTTTACAAAATTCATAGGCTTGGCTAACAAGCACTGCAGCTATAGCATACTGCATTATCTGTATTCTTTTGTACCTTCCAATTTGACACCATTAAATGATGTGTAACAGTACAATTTCAATCTGTATGTGATGTAACACCAGTTCATGTGAATATTTATGAGATACAGTGTGATAATACTTACAATTTTATACAATGTGTATCCTGTGAACAATATTGACCAAGATAAGCGCATGCATCATTGGCATGCAGATCAGGATCCTGTCTTTTGGTTCAACAGGTTAGTTCAAATGAATAATGTCATTTCCTGATCTGCGGCTGGCTTACTATGAAACAGGAAATCTGATTTTATTCTTGTTAGGGTTGTGTGCACATTATATATGTATATACATATGGTTGACAGATGCAGACATATGAAACATACTACTTTGATACTCTTCTCTTCTGAAAAATCTCCACTCCTTAAAAACTAAAAATCCCCCCCCCCCCTTAATCATATAATGAAAATGCTAGTTTGGAATTCCCTTTGAGTGTTAAAATCCTAATTAAATCTCTCTATGTTGTTGGTTCTCCTTATGATTTCAAATAAACAGTGCAAGCCCCCGTTCTGCTGTTTGTACATTATGGAACAGACAATCTGGTTTTATGCTCATCGCAGCCTTGTGCACATCATATATGCGCATAAAATGGTACCTGTTGATAGACGTATCCAACAATGGATGGACAGACAAGACTGAGGAGTTCAAAACTTTTGATTTTCAAAACCATTATCAAACTTGAGCTTTTCATCTAGCAATTTCACCAGGATCTCCAAAATGAGGGGAATTCCATCTGGCAATCTATAAAGTAGATTTTAATTTTTACAGGGGACTGTTTTTACAGTGTAACAGAACAGTATGAAAACACTGTTTATGTTTCAGCAAACACGTGTTATAAAGGGCTTTTAACAGATAAAGATAAAACCTAAAAATGTATACCTCCATTGTCAGCAAAAATGGCAATGATCAAATATCACGACCATGACATAAAATAATATGAATCAGCACTACACTTAAAGCAGTGACATAACCACTGAGTAATTAAATGTACCATTTCTTATTCACCACTTCTTTAGAAGTAGTTGGTAACACACTTTAAAAAAACAAACAAAATAACCCAAATAAATCAAAATGTCTCATTACTCTGATAATAATGTCACTTAAATAAGTTCTTGAGTTTTACACACTTGATCTTGCATGTCAAATGCTTAAATGATCACAATCAGCAATACAAATATTAATAATGGTAGCACTCTACAGTCAGTATATACTTCTGAAAGAGTGACCAGTAAAAGGTAAAGTTGTTTGCATTGCCAACATGCACAATGAAGATAATCTTAGCTACTTTCATGTATGTGACTAAAATTTTTACATATGTGGTCATTATGGACACTATGCACTATCTAAAGCAAACAGCTTATAAAATGGTTGTTGCCATGTGCTCCAAAAAAATGATTTCAAGCTAGTCCGAAGTACACTAACTTTAGCATTTATTAAAATTGGGAAAATGAATTTTGCCAGATCAGCTTCTGAAAGTGCAATGAATGAATCATAAAATATACAAAAAGCAAAAATAAGTTACAAGTTAGCAGTCTTTTTGGGAGAAGCACATCTAAAGTAAGGCCAAGCTATATACTCTATAACCCAAATTATACCCATCAATCAAACACCAGAACTATACTTTACTGACTGGCGAAAGCTGCTGGTGAAAAAATTTGTATAAAGTAAATTGTTTAAATTTTCATTTATATAATTGACTCAGGCCACTGAATACCTGTTTTAACTAGGTCTATCTGTGGCAGTCAGTGGATCATGTAGGTAGATGATGAATAAGATGTTATTCGATCATGACTGAAGCTAACTGCAAGTTGTAGGTCAGTTTTGTGAAGCAAATAAATATAATTAGTAGGAAATAAAGAATGACCGGGGAATATACTCTATTGCTGAACAGGTCAGTGAAAAGATTTGGCGTCATTTGCACATGTTGTTAATTTATGTTTATTGCAAACTGTGAGTGTGAGACACACTTGGGACTGCTTTGTTTTAGGGATTATTTACTTAGATAACGTTTTTGTGGTCTGAACTTAACTGAGTAACACTGGATGCTGCTACAAGGATGCCAGTCGTCGAATGTAAAGGGCCAGAATTGCTTACATCAATGAAAAATTAGAAATTAACTCTATAAAACAAGTTTGTATGTATCAAGCACAAAGAATATGGCTAATCTAGCTCTGAAAAACAACGATTTATATCCAACTGCATCCGAGCCAGCTACCAGGTTATTTGTTGCCCCTATTTCAACTGCAGGCTGCGAGAGGGGGTTCAGTCACTGTAATCTGATCAAAACAAGCTTACAAAATTCTATAGATATATCTACTCTGACAAATTTAAGGAGAATTTCTATTGATGGGCCCATTGTTGAGAAGTTTAATTTCAGGAAGGCATTTAAGAAATGGTCTTGGAAAAAAAATGGGGCAGATACTGATAAAGTGAAAGTGACACTGCTTATAAAGACTAAGCAGTATTTTGTATTATCAGTTTTAAAGAAACATTGTTATTCATTCTTGCTCATGTGCTATACATTGAAATTCACATGTATATAATGGTATTGTTATATTTATTAATAATAATTCTGGTGCTTTGAATAAAATCATGTAAAAGCTGTTTTATTGTCTTGTTTATACAGATTAAAAATAGGGCCAATATCATATTATGCACATACAGTATTTAAGTCCCTGCATCATGGCATAAAATGGCTGCTATGGCTGAAAAGTGGCTCCAAATTTTTAAATCTGGTGAATTTCATGGCGCAAAGAAAAAAATTTCAAGGGAGGCCCTGAGCCATGCTTATAATTTTTTTTAATTTATGATTGGAAAAGTGAGATGTTCTAATGATTTGGCTTGGTTTTTCCAAGTTCCACCAAATATAGCCACAACAGGTGTTTTGTTTTCAGTGAAGTGTGAAGATTGAAAACTTAAAATCAATAAAGTTTAGACTACATTCTGTGCTTATATTTTTCTAGGATGTACTTATATGGTCTTAAACGTTTCAAATATAAATAAGTATTTTGGTCCAACATTTAATTTGTTGAATTTACACCAAATAGCTTCGTTACTATGGTAACAAAACAAAAGTGCAGTGATAATATTACAATCTTAGAGAAGATTTCAAACCAAATCTCCCAGACATGCCTGTGTTCAAGTTCAGAAAGCTTGAACGAAAACTGAAGAATGACAAACAATTCATAAAAAACATGAAGGTAAAAGTAATATGATCATAACTTTTTATGCATATGTATTGACATATATACATGCATATTATGTACTTCAGTACTGCATTATTTTGATCCAGACACAAGGAATATACCACGATGACCACTTGTGATGAACCAAGCTCTTGTATCAGAAGAGAAGAATTTTACCAAGAAAAACTGAGAAGATCAGTTTTCAAATGTGTTACAAGATTTTCCTGTTGATGCGAACTTTAGGTAAGTGGGAATTACTGTATATATTAGGCATTTATTTTGTATCATGGAAACAAGCAGAATTTATACCTAAAGTTTACTTAAAAATAAACAAAATTAAATTTATTGAACAATCTCAAAATCCAAGTGTATTCCTCTTTTAAATCTATTGTTTATTCATAACAACTCTACAAAATAAAAATGCTTCTCAATCCAACACACTTTAAGTATGCCATTCCATTAGATCTTTCTTATATTTTATGCAGTATTTGACAAGCTGCTGTCTAGTAACAAAATTTACATGTATAAAACCATGTAAATGCATATGTACTCATGAGGGCTGTTCCAGTAAAAACATATACCCCCTGGGGGGAAGGCACTTTTAAATTCAACCAACCCACAATAGAAGCAATTTAAAAAAATTACGACCCACCGTCTGCTGCTTTTTAATCGAAAAACATCACCCCCTACAGAAGCATATTATTTTACCTAATTTCTAGCCAGTGGTTAGAGGGTGGTAGAAGCGATTTTAATTTTGGGTTGGGGACAGATGCGATTTAAATGACTGCTGACTGGAGGTAATCTATACTGAATTCTTAGATATATAGTCTAGTTCACATTTGTATCCATTGTTTGTAATCAATCATCTTTTGTCTGTCAGCCATGTATGTTTCTTGATTTGTCAGAAATAAACAAAAATTTAAACTTGTGAAAGTGATGCTGCATTATTTATGCCTGCTTGTACACTATATAATTTCTTGTCTTAAAAATATATTTTCTTCAATGATATGTCTTATTTTTATGCCTTGTTGCATGATTGATATACAAAAGAAAAGAAATATAGTATGTCAAAGCACTGTTTCAACAGCCTTACTGATCAATCAGTTTATCATCATCATCAATCAGGTTTCTGCTATGATCAGGCCACAATAAATTAGTGCCATGATTTTCATCCCAACCACCCACTGGATGTAGTTTAAATATTTGATACAATGGCTGTCCCTGTCCTGAAAATATTTTTTTTAAATCTAAAACTCATCTTGAATTAGATTTCAAAAATGGATGAAAATTGAGGAATAATTATTTTGGGCCCAGTGTACTTTTAAAATCAACATCATTGTTGTCAACTGTCCCTTGTCAACAGCAGCAGCAGCAGCATCACAGGTTCTAATTTGGCAGAGTGATGTAAGATGTTTTGTGATTGCTGTTCATCATATTGGTTTAAAACACCACTTTGGCCTTTTATGTTTCTTCAGTAGTAAAATTGGCTGCTGTATATAGATTCTCTTGTACTGAAAATGGTGTAAAAGCCATAATGATCTACCAACAACCTGAGGTCTCGTCTCTGAATGACGTTGGGAGAGAACTAAAACATCAAATGAAGCAACTGATCAATGGCACCAGCAGCAGCAGAAGTACCAGTTTATCATTTATGCCACAGTTGTATGAGTGTATCATTTTTGACCATAATAAATGTCTTCAAACCTATGAATATTGTCAGTTGTTTTTCTAAAATCCATCTAATGAACAGTCATCATTGTCATGTCCTGCCTTTTCTGACAACTGCCATCTATACTGGTTTGAGTTACTGTGCCAGTACAATGTGTATTTGTGAAAACTTGCCAACAGTCATCAGATTCTTTGAATCTTCTTCCATCTTCAGTACCAGCTGCCATATATAGGCTACAAAGAACTGAAAATGGCATTAACCCCAAATCAAGTACAACTTCTGTATCAAACAACACTATTACAATATAGAACACAAACTGCAATGAAACTACAATTTTTATGAAAGCCTAAAATCAAATAAACTAGGAACTTCTTTCACAGATTTTAAGTTTTTCCTTCTGTATGTTTAATTCAAATTTTCTGCAACATACAGCACTTGACCAATGTATCAACTTCCTTCTCTGACAACTTCTTTCTGGCAATCTCTTTGTGCACTTCTGGCAATATATCTGTCTTTAACTTTCTATCTGGGTGTTCTTGAACCCCTAATAGAGTGTGCAAAACATACTTGAGCTGCTTTATATTAAGCACACCAAATGGAGTACCTTTAAATTTCTCGCTTATTTTCTTTCAGTTTTAAGTTTTTCCTTCTCTTTCAAATGATCAAGATACATTTGTATATCCTCACAGCTTACACCTACAAGATTGCTGATACTTTCCATGTCTTCTGTGAAAATATCTTATCTCGATTCCAGTAGGTGCTTAATGTTTCTGGTTGGCAAAAAGAAATCTGGAGTAAGAAAACAATCTTTTGCTTCACCTTCCTGTTCAAGCGACAGAATGGCTATTAATGTGTCTTGATAAGAAAGGTAATGAAAAATCCTGGCAGACGAGACATATCCAAGATTGGTTGTATTTCATATCTTTTAACAGGGAAACCTCTCCAACTATCATCTGTTCTGTATGTTGCAAAAGCATAATGCATTTGAGTAGATATATTTGGATCATTTGTGTTCATTAAAAGTTGATAAGCATTCAATGCCTTATCTTTTATAAGTCAATATTTTTCACAGAATTTTCCCCATATTGGTCCACTTGGCTTTATAACAAAATTATTTTCCATTTGATAGGATGCATTCTTACCAAGAAAATTCTTTATTACAGATTCGAAATTTGGGTCAAATACCCAGTCCATTGTTTTAGGTGCAACATATGCATCTATTTTGTCTAATGAATAAAATGTGTCATCAATTCTTTTTACTGCTTCTTCCTGGGCAGCTGACATATTTTCATAGAATTTGTCTAAATCAAATGTGCCCTGTTCATCATACTCTCTCTCATGAATTCTTTTTGATGAGATGATTCTACACTGACTTAATGCTCTGTTTTCTGCTGTGTGAAGTCTCTCCACAGAATGATATTTTGAATCTCCTTCAGCCATGCTCTGCATTTTGAATCTGTCCAAATCGAGCAACCATCTAATAAGCATTGAACAAAAGTGTGTCATTTTATTTCGTGGACGTTCGTCTCCACCTCCATCAACCATAACAAGCAACTGAGAGACAAATGAGCCATTATTCAAAAAGTGACTTGTATATTGATCTAAAGACATAATGTACAGGGTTCATTCATGTGTCTAAATGCAGTCGAGGGTTCAAAATAGTGGATTTTAATTAATGAGGCTCCACCTCCCTGTACACGAGCTTTGGTAATGCTAACAGAACCTAAGCGAGAAATGACATGTTCTTCTTGCAGCTGCAACACTTTAACAAACTGATATATTGTAATTGATAAAGTTTTTTCCGAACTTTTTTCCCCGTCATGATCATAATAGCTTATTCGCTTCCAAGATTTTGATGGACACTGAACAACCTCTACATCTGTATGAACTAAGGCCTTATAATTTCTTGCTAAAACACATCCTTTGTTACTAAATTCTGTTAAAGATAACTGTAATGCATGCATAGCATAGTGACTGTTTATAGAGTATCCACCTTTGTCTCGAGTTGATCTACGAAGTGAAATTTCTGGGTTCACAGCCTTACCTTCATGATGCCTTTTTGCTTGGAATGTTTTGGATTGAAAGTTTTGTGTGTATGTGTAAGCAGCAGACGAAGATATAGGTATTCTAAAAACTTGTTGTAACAGAGAAACAGCCCGTGGCATGTCCAGCCATGACTTTTTGTTTACAAACAGTGTTTCGCAAATTAGACGTGAATGTGTTTGTAATCCCTGGCCTGCATTATCAAATAATGAGAGCAAACAAGTTGCTAACATTGGATATTTTTCTGCCAGTATTAGTCTACCAGAACCTTCTTCATGAACCAATATCTCTTTCTTTCTCCTCTTGCTTTCATAGTTTGTTTCGCATGTTTGTTTAGTTTCAGTCCATTTCTCCAAGCTGTTAGACATTTCAACTTCACTGCGTTTAATGCCACACTTTTCAAAGACCACTCCACCTACTTTATGTTTATTCAAGTAAGTTCTGCTAGTCAATTTTGTAAGGATAAGCCTTCAGAGTTTTCTGTCTTTTTCTGTTGTTGCAAAACTTAAGGCTGGAACAATTAAATCCTTCAATTTTGATGCAATTTCTGCCTTTACTATCTGATCATAGTTAGGCCACCTTAAGTTATCAATCAGTTTACTCCATTCAACACCCTGTAATCTTTTAGTCAAATAAGCCACTGGTCCATATTTACCTGCTGTATACACTAGAATGACAGGCAAGTTGTCAAGCATAAAATCTCGAGCAACATTGCCCTTGTCTAAAATGGGACCCTTTACTCTTACTTCATTATATTCATGTTTACTAGTTTCACTGTATATATACCATGCATGTTTCAATTGCACATAAACATCAAGTTCAATGGTATCAGCAACAAGAAGTAGCCCTGTAGCTCTAATCCTAGATGTAAGGTGATTTTTGATGTTATTCACAGTATCTTTTAGATTGTTCACTGCTTCGTCCCAAGATAAATTACAAGCATTACTGTCATACCACATACTGTTTTTGCTTGCCATATTTCTCCTATAATCTCTCTGTGCATTTAAATTTTTCATTTGTCGCTTTGATTTCAGAATATCTGTGTCAGTATAGTACAAAGAGGACAAACATGAAGTTGATTTATTTAGTTTTTTTGAAATTAGGACAGTTGCTTCCCCCTCATGTGGATCACACCGAACCATTCTACTATATTCACTTAAAAGAAATTTTGCAAATTTGTCATCTCGACAGCAAAGGACTGCTGCACCATTTCCTTGATAGACAACCTCATGAAATGGAATGTCTCTCTGGAAATGCATGTGTGAGTTAAATACCATCTGTATTTGGTTTTTAATCAAAACCACAAATGTATGGCTTAGCTTGGGGATAATAATAATTGCCTTCTTTGACTCTTCAGAAATGCAACTCTGAAAAACATCATAAAGAATGGATTTGTCTATTCCAGCACTCCTTTTCTATGTAATATTGACCAGTCAAGCCCAAGATCTTACTGGCTTCAGACAGTAATGATGGTCCCAATTTGTTAGAATGCCATGTGTGACAAACATTTTGCACACAAATCAAATAAACATTCAGACAGCCTGGTAAGTCATCTGTATTTAAAGTGAGGCCGCCCTCAAAATATGTTACTGCTGTGCACAGGGATATAACCATGCATGCACTAGAGCCTTCTTCAATGCTGAAACTGCCACAATTGAACTGAGACATTGCAGACATAAGTGCATCTATCACCATGTTTGTGTTGAAATAGAGAGATTGTGGTTGCCTTGTTTGCATTGCAATGATATCTGCATCAGTTTGTTCTATCATCCACCCACTTCTTCATGTAGGTACTTCAGTCTTTTCTACTGTCCCCCCACTTCTTGATGTAGTTATTTCAGTACTATCTTCAATAATCACCCCACTTCTCAATGTAAGTACTTCAGTGTTGTCTTCTATCATCCCTTCACTTCTTGATGTAGGTACTTCAGTGTTGTCTTCTACTGTCCGCTCACTTCTTGATGTAGTTACTTCAGTACTATCTTCTATCATCCCCCCACTGCTCAATGTAGGTACTTCAGTGTTGTCTTCTATGATCCCCTCAATGCTCAGTTAATAATCTGTACTTATTGCCCAATGTTTACCACTATTGTCTCCTATGATAAATATATCCAAAATAACTGTAATGGGAGAAGTACAGCATCCCTTAAAATCTGGTGATATCAACCTCACATTATAAATTGCAGCAATCATGCAATTTTACCTATGTTTGCTCTGAAATTGCAATTAACCAAACCTTGTATAAAATTTTTAAATGGTTGCTAAACTTTTGTGATTCACAGTATATTAATGATGTGAAAATTATCTGATCCACTGTTATATGATTGAATACATAACTGCATGTCACATAAGTGAATGATAAAAACTGCATATACTGAACGAGTGTAGTGTCTTGACATTGACCCTAATAGATACCAGTAATTTTTCACTAACTGCAAAAATAATAATAAACACGTCCGCAAAAATGGAAACTAAATGAGATTCTTTTTTATAGTGCTCAGTTAAGATGGTCAGAAATTATGAGTAATACAAATTTGCCCTGAATAGGATAATAAATAATATCAAGAAAGAAATGTATTTCCTGTAGTCTAATTCAACAGTTATTATTCGTAGAAACAGTTCTGATGTCCAAGCAAGTTCTGCTGATTATATCCGGTGGGGTCTGCTCTTAGTCCAATAAATGAGCCCCCCAACATATATTGATGGACGCTCTGATGTCACCTGTTTTATTAAAATGCGCAATTGCTGCATACAAATTTGTCCGGAACATGCCAGCGTACAGTTCAGACACTTACCAGTACATGGTAACAAGCGCATGTAGCCATGACGTTCGAAATGGCCTCATGACACATGGTTGTGTTATTCCACATGGATTTACAAGTCGTCAAACACGGGAATGGATAACAATAATATTTACATATCGCGTCGAGACGCGAGAAATACCGGTAAGTGTCTTAAATGTACACCGATGTGTTGTGGATAGAGTTACATCAGATCAAATGTGAAATGGAACTGAAAGACTGAATTCCAACATAGCAAACCTCTAAATTTCTGGATATATTCTTCTTGGATTCCAAGTTTCCGTAGAAAATTCGAGAGTTCGTCAATTCCCAATCGTCTAACACTTTCTTCGGCCATGCTGACCAAACATGCTGTACAATAATGACCAACTGACTCGAATACGGGATACGCCAATACCACGGGATAACTTGAGACGAATAAAATCAAATAACCCGTTAGAGTTTTCTCCCCTGTACGTTGATTTGCCACGATTTAGACCGCAAAGATGGGTTAGATGTGATTTAAGTATTATATATTCACTTTTTCTGACACCCCTACATGTAATTTCTGATTTTGCTAACACAACCCACACCTGAAGTAATTTTTTAAACCAACCCTCCACTATCAGAATCGAGATGGTCTCAAACATAACCTCCTACATATATTTTTTTAAAGTGCCGTCCCCGGGGGGGATATATGTTTTACTGGAACAGCCCTGATGTTAGAAACCAGCTCAAACCTTGTTTTAAAATCGTATCGTCAATACTAGTGATTAACAGAGCATAGAGGTGTATAAATTGGCAGATTTAAAATAATGTGAATTCAAAGATCAAAATAAAAAGTATGTTTTGGGTATAAACTAACTTGGCAAAAATACAGTACTTTTTGGCAATGAGAATGAACTGTGAATTAGGCATTAATAATATTCTACCTGGTGCAAAGAATATCATAGGAAAATATAATCTGTATTTTATTTGGAAGCAAATGCTTTTTATATTTGTGTTTTGGTGATCATCATAAAAAAAATAAGTGGAGCTCTTTTGAGTTTTGGATAAAATTAAGCCCCCAAAAGAGACAGTTTTCAAAAGAAAGAAAGAAAACTTGATTTGCATCAGCTGCTGAAATAAATATTTACATTTCAAAACATGATATTAGTTTCAATATACTTGGTGTGTATGTTTGTCTATATATATATATATATATATATATATATATATATATATATATAATTATATGGGCAATGGAAAGAGTCTTAAAGCTGTTTTATTTAAAACTGCAGATTTAAGTCTTATAAAAATAAAATTGTGTGAAAATCAAATTTCAGGGAGGTATGCAATAGAATCAGCATATTTTTGGACAAAGGGTTAATTTTTCAAACATAACAAAAAGGGCAAGTATTTTTTCAGTTAAACAAAAGGTAATACCGGTATAAGCAATTTTTTCAGCCAGAGAAACAACTTGGTCACAAAGTTTGGGATGCCCTTTTAGAAATCATGAACAACCTTCCACTCATTTAAGTATTTTATATTGAATAAAACAGTAATGTTTGATGATTAACAGAATGTAGCACAGTATTGAGTATGTTTTTTAGTGATCTGGCCAATGTGTTGGGGATGCTACAAAAGTCAGCGGGGAGGGCATTAGAGACAAACATAGTAGGAACATCCCTTTATTTATATCTTATTTCAGTACTTAGAGCCAAAATTAAACTTATGGATTATTAACAATACGAACTGCTCAGCTGTTTACAAAATTAATTTTAGAAAGTGTCTTCACAAATTAAGAAATAGTTCAAGAGATCAATTTCTGAATCACACTAAGCAGAAGTAAAGAAAGGAACAAAGATGGTACATTCATCATTGATTTCACAGTATCATTTTGTGGATTAAGAAAAAATTTAACACATGTAGTTATCATATGATTAATCTGGCATACAAAATGTTTTGCTTTTTGGGAATCGATGACTATTTTATTATGAGAAAATAATAAAAAGGAAGAATATTATCAATATTGACACATGGATCAACATCAGTAAATAATTTTCAATAAGATGAACATTAATTAAGATAAGAATATCTTAACTGGAGACCGTCAGTCGTAGGGGGAATATATGTCTCTGAAATCTTGACAGCCAAAAAGGTGTGGAACATATTTTACTAATACAATAGCCATATGAAACGCATTCAGTTTGTAATTGTGCCACCAATTTTGTTAACTTGTCCCGTCATTGAAAAGGATGACAAGAAAAGCCTAATTGGAAGCCTTGAAATAAGCATTTAATAAAATGTGCAATATTTTCCCAAAAATTACATTTCACAGAAAGCAGGCTTGCATAGGTAAAAAGTATTGTAAATTCTGCAAAGTAAAGCTTGAATAAATAGGACATAATAATGATGCATGTATCTTGAAATAACCACCAACAATAACTTTATAAAATGAAGCCAAATAATGGGTGGACAAATTACTGTAATTGCCTCACTCTATTTAAATGAATACTAGATAGTATGTGCCCTAGAAAATCATTACTTCAATCTTTTACCTTTCACTAAAATTTAAATTTACTGACAAAATTATGTTATGCCTGCTGCTGAATGATATTTCTTGATTGCACAAATAAGTCTAGTGTCATTTTCAATTCTCAAGCTTCCCTAACTGAATTGTTTAAAATTATATTCTGTATTACGTATTATATTATATGCACTGTATTTTAAAACCAGACACATTTGCTGTTAAAATCATGAAACTGAAATTTAAGTGTTGTGTCATATATACCTCACTATATTTTTATTTCCATGTATTATGATCACTGTTGTTGTTGAATAAGTTATTTAGAGACCAATATGAAATTAATTTATCCCTTCTCTGTATCCCTTATTAATGAAAAAATGAAAATGTATTATATTAGCTTAGTTGTATACTTCTATGAATTTTCCAAGACGAAATTTTCAAAATTGTAAAACCCACCATTCTACAGATGCGTTCACAGAAGCAACTAGAAAAGTTCTTGGGAGCAATAATTATATTACTGCTGATTAAAATAGGTTCTTATTAAACAAGGTGGGTTTAGGGGTTGGTGGCACTTGAACATGAAATCAGTATTGAAGTGCAATATTTAGTATATTTCACGATTATAATGGTTTTCTATTTATGAAATGCAGGATTCCCTCAAGTCATGATTGAGGGACTTGCTATCGTGTATCAACTTTCTTGTGAAATTAAAAAAAATATCAAGTATAATGATTTAAAAATTATATGTGACATTAAATAAAGATTTATACACAACAAAAACAGCGGATTTCGACAGAATTATGCGTGCTCTCACTCTCAGCTCCAAACTAAGAATAATTGAACAAAGATGCTGCACATGACAGCTGGGACTGTTTAGATTGGCTGGCACATGATGTATTAAGATCTCAAGCATATTAATGCGGACTATTTGCAGGAATGGTAGCAAATGGGTCACCTATTGCTGTGTATAAACCATGCCTAAGCAAGCACTTAAGCAACAATTTAGACACAACAAAAACACTGATCCAGTTAAGTTTTTATTTATAATTATAATGTTTGCCTTGGGGGACTGTCTGCTGCTACCGATGAAACTGTTTTGGTTCATTCTGTCAGTGAGTGATTCAGTGGCTACTGAATGGCACAACGTGGTTGTACAGAGGTCACAGCTGGTCTGTGAAACTCCCTGACAGAATGTTATGGATAACCCTTGAGTAAAGTTTCTTCAGCAGAAACTGAAGGAGCCCAGCGAAGACTGGGCTGTCCAATGAAGGTTGGGATGACAGCGGCAACTGTGGACTTCACTCAACGGGTTTAGTTTGAATATGCCATATATTGCCACAAGACTTCTGAGGGTGGGGGGCATTTGCAGGGTTGTAGATCTGCATCTGGAGCCAGTGCGTGAAATTTCTGAAATTGAAGTCAGGACAAGGCATCAGCTGTATTATTGATAACTCCAGGAATGTGTTTGGCAGAAAAATAAAAGTTACAAAAAGCTGCGCACCATATAAGTTTACGCATCAATTTCATTATATGCATACATTTAGATCTCCCATTTTGAAGTATATTCACTGTGGCCATATTATCGCATATAAATATTACACGTTTGCCTGCCCAATCAGCGTCCCAAATAATTGCAGCCACAACAATAGGATACAACTCCCTGAATGCCATAGAGAAATCATTCTCCACAGAAAAAAGCATTTTAAGATCATCAGACCACGCAGCTGCAAACCAGCTAGTTTTGTAGTAACCGCCATACCCCACTGTGGATGAAGCATCTGTGTATAATTTAAGATCGTCTGATGATGTGGACTGATCGTCAAGAAACATGGAGACTCCATTCCACGAATTGGTGCCAAATGTATAGTTCCTCTCTGCAATTTGTATATAGGTGTATGTAATGGTCGAGTTCCCTGAGTTTGGTAGATAGTCGTATCAGGTATGACACGAACGCACGCCCAGGTAGGATAACACAGGTAGCAAAATTTAAGTGGCCCAGTAACTGTAGCAGTTCTCGCTTGTGGACACTTCGTCTGTTAAGAAAGTGTTCAATATAGTTTACAATACAAGGCCATTATGAACTCACTTAGAGTGAGATGCTTAAGTAATCGGGGATCATTTTTTCCAGCCTTGTCATCTTGATTTGACAAATCCACTTCCATGTGTGGTAGCAAAAGAGTGGCAAGATTGATGTGCTTACCATTGAGTATCTGCTTCCGCTGGCTTTCAGATACCATGTCGATTGCTGGTAGTATTTCCGGCAAAACTCCTGAGCGACGTCGCTGGCTGGGCTACCGGCAATGATGCGAGAGGTGTTGAGTCGCCTAACAGTACTATTGGAGAAATCGCCTAACAGTACCATCGGAGAAAATGCCTGTTGTCGTGCCCTGATGTCAGCGATGGAATTATTGAGGTCAGCGAAGAACGCTGAATGGAGTGGATTGAGGACATTATGTTTGCTGGAGACAATGTGTTCACATCAATGGCGGCCATGTTGGACGCAGTTCCTACTTCCAGAATGTTGCATTGTACTGCCGTTTCCGCTTCAATGACTTCTGCTGAAGTAAATCCCTCTTAAGTATTCGCATGAACAATGGTTGCACAACGGCGACGTGGACGTGGAGTTGGATGTGGAAGGAGGGATACTTCATCTTCAGACTGACGTGTACCGGGTTGCGATGGAGTTGAGTTATTCCTTTCTTGTGTCAGTAAACGATCAGCAGGCCGTGAACCCGCAGAAGGGGCATTATCAATATATAGCTGTCTCAAGGCGCGCTTCGGGATAGCAGCAGACACTTTAATGCCTATAGATTCCAGTTTCCGCTTTAAATGGAGAGTAGTCCAGTTGAAAGGATTGTCCAAGTCATATGGGACTGACCTCTGTCTTCTGGAAGAGCATGATGCCATTGTTTGTAGACACAGAAAACTCCAGGCAGGGGCAATGAATGGAAATTAACGTCCTAACGAAATCACAGAATAGGAAAATGCAACAAACGGGAAATAATAGCTCAGATAAGGAAAGTACTTGTTGTGAAAGTTGGGATAAGATGCACACACGAAGAAGAAAAGTTGTACAGCTCTTTTCGACAGAATTATGTGTGCTCTCGCTCTCAACTCCAAACTAAGAATGACTGAACGAAGACGCTGCACGTGACAGCTGGGACTGTTTTGATTGGCTGGCACATGATGTATTAATATCTCACACATATTAATGCGGACTATTTGCAGGAATGGTAGCAAATGGGTCACCTATTTGCTGTGTATAAACCATGCCTAAGCAAGCACTTAAGCAACAATTTATTATTAATGAAACTCATCTCTTTATGAGCAAATCCTAAATTTTAAAGCAATAAACAAGCACTTAATTATTGAAGTTGATCAGAATTTGCCATGCCATATGACTAATGGTTTTTCCTGGTTTCTAAAAACAGAAGAATATTTAAGGACTTCATTTGTATATATTTTGTTCTGAATAGTACTGCAATTGGTGAGTAAATACTATCTAAATATAGAAAATCCATATTTTTGAGAAATTTTATAGATTCATTCTCAAAGCTGTATAAGTGATAATTATGCGTATACAGGCTTCATCTTAGTAGTAGCGGGTATCTTAACAGAATTTGTCATGAAAGGCATCAAAAGGTGTGATCATGCAGTAAAGGGGTTGGCATCAAAAGGTGTCATCATGCAGTAAAGGGGTTGGCATCAAAAGGTGTCATCATGCAGTAAAGGGTTAAATAGCCAGGATAACCAGTAATGAAAACCTTAGAAAATTTTCTTTTTAAAAAATCAAAACCTTATGGAAAGTATGAAACTGTAGAGTGCAACCAATGGTACTGGGCTTCTTTAGGCTCATAGCAAATTATTGGTACATGATTTTCACACACTTCCTCATTAAAAGGGTTAGGAGAAAACCTTTTGGCAGGAATTCATGCAATTTCATGTTCTGCAGAAAACATATTCTAACCTTTCTGTCTACGGAGTATGAGAATGGAGTTACGGACTGTGTCTCGTGGATATCCCATCTCCAGAAGAGTTATGGCTGCAAGTGTCTCCAGGGGATCAGTGCTGCCACTCCCTATAACAGAAGCCAAAGTTACTATGAAATACTTTGGCATAAAAAGATTTTGGTTGATCTAAATGTGATTAAAATGTGCAAATAATCAAACATTAGAAGATCTCAAGGTCTGAGCTATGCATTTCTTAGTGAAGTTTTGAGCTTTTGAAGAACAGAAGACTATTCACTGTTCCAGTAAAACATACATTTGAAATGCTGAAGATGATAT